>JAPYZF010000453.1:0-88735 GCA_030523045.1 Meteorus cinctellus | reverse complement strand
GCATAATGCATTAACGGACGTTTTACATCCATAATAGCGATGGGTCCTCAAACCCTACTTTAGACGTATATATATATATATATATATATATATATATATTCCACGCATTCATATATTTACAAACACATGAATGTATACAGTTTTGGTGGAATAATACTTTCACACGTTTGTAAAAATTCTTTTTTTTTCATTTTTAAAAAATTTTTTTTCTTCTCCTTTCACCGACAAACGAGTATATGCATTCAATGTTATTATTTTTCTGCTGCAGAAAAAAACTAGCAATCACATTGTGGCCCGAAACATTCAACAGTTAATTAGTATTTTTATTGTATTCCATTTTTTTATTTTTTTCTCTCGAGCAACTCAACATGACTGTCACGGTGAGTGCAGTGTTTTACACAGTGGAAATAAATGAATAATCATCCGACGAGTAGTGGAAATGTATGAATGGCATACGGCTAGGATTTTTTTGTGGAATTCGAAGTTCATAACTAACTTTTTCACATATGTACTCATTTACGTCGAATGCATTCTGTGTCTCGTGTACTCGTTGGACCGTCTAACTGATCTCTTCAAATCCGCTGTCTTTTTTTTTCGTTCTATTCACCACGTTTCGGTACGTTGCACGATTTTTCTGTTGAATTACCGTGCATTGAAACAAAATGAAAGGAAAATAGTAAATGGGGAGGAGGTCGCTCACTCATATACAACGGCATGTACACAAACATACACACACATACACATATTCATGCACCATACATTCGCTGGATGATGTTCTCGATACACGCGTTTGGAATACATTTTTCCCAAATGAAACTCAGAGACTTTTGCTGTTGAGAACATTTTGCGCCAGGTGTGTGCGAATATCGTTTGTGAGAAAATATATATAAATGCTGACGGGATGCAAGGAATGTAATGTGAAAATGGACGTGAAAACGAAGTCGAATAAAGGCGATTGGAATGAAAAAAAAAAACAAAAAAAAAAAACAAGAAAAAACTATTCCGCTTTGGAAAACAAAATAATGAAAAAAACATTTTTCCTATCGAGTGTGCAGCATAATCATACTTTTCATCACATGTACAATGTACGTTACTATGGATTAAACAGAACATTTTAATTTTGTCGATGTCGTGTTACGTTTGTCTGAAAATGAATATACGTCTCCAATGTAGACAATGTATGCTCGATGTATGCTCTCGGAGTTGCACCGGAGATGTTAAAGAGTTTTCTCTATGTACTCACTGTCTCTCGTTGTGGTCGGTCAAAAGTTGCGTCATTGTGTGTATGGTAAAACAAAGAGCTGCACTATAACAGAAAGTTGCACCTACGACTAAAGGGGACAGTACAGTCGAAGCCCCAGTTGTTGTATCGCGAATTGTCGGTACCCGCTATCTATTTTTTGCTCTCCCTTGGAAACACATCCTAGGTCGTTGGCCTGTCGCGTCAACATGTAGGACAAAATACGACAGGTCGACATAACACTCATATACATATTTTATAACTATTCAGATATTTCCAACGGTTGTATCTACCTTTTCATACATTATATGGACAGGTGGGAAAATTATTAATCCTACTCGACCGATTTTCATAAAACTCCTCTAATCAACTTTATCGATAATGATTTCATAATATATATTTTAATGTAGTTCCGATGATTGTGCTCCTGATGATTCCACTTTTTCTTTATATTTTTTTGGATTTTCGCCAATTAACAACATAAAAACTAGGTGAATAAATAGATCTTCATCACGTTATTTCCATACAGAAAAGAGGCACGACTTGTTGTCTCTATAAATCTGTGCATGCTCATGTCGAAAATGTTCATAGGGAGTATTCCGGTGCAAATTGACGAAACCAAAAAAATATTGGAGGGAAAAGTTCATACTTGATGATATTATCGAGGAATTCATTTGGACGGCTAACTGCGTATAAAAGTCGATCGATGGAATCAATTAAATACTGTTAACGTAGTTAAATCAACAATTACATTCTATATCGAGGGTGGCACTCGATATCATCTGTATTTTATTTAAATTTCCAAAAAAATAATTCTTTCTGAATTTTTGTGATATTTGCATATTTTTTGATGTAGTATCATTGTACTCTTGTACAATATTCAATTTCACAGTTTTCAAGGTCCGTTGCTTTGTTTAGATTGCGATTGCATGCAGTTCACTCTTCTATCCCCATGGCGACCCAATTCCCTACCCCATCTTTTAAGCTTTATTGTTTTGTTTCTCACAATTTTTATTATTATCATTATCGTTATTAATATTTTTTTTTCTCTGCGTTCTTTATTGAAACTCTCCCTGTTCGCTATGGTTATGCCTGTATTCCACACAGGTTATTAATATCATCCCTGCATAAGTCTTGCAGTGGAAATCGTGCGGCACAAGAAAATATTCTCGAACGATAGATTAAAAAATTGTAAAGATAATAAAGAGGCCGAGAGGTATATTGGAAGGAAGCCAAAGCGTAAAATAGTGGTTGTACCACGCCCTGAGTGCGAATGAAAAGACGAGTGTATGGAAATGGTGAACGTTTAAAATGGGAGCACGAACACGTAGTAGAGGGTTGGCTTGTGTTTAATAGCACTGTATGTATAGGAAAAGGGAATAGGAAGAAACAATGTGAGGGCAGTTATGGTAATCTGTTTCATTTAAATAATCGTAGAGAACATGTCGACATGTGCGCATATATTTCGGAATATGATGGCACCACAAACAGCTTCCGAGAGGAATGTACGTCATAATACTATATGAGATAAAATGAGCGACAAGAAGTATTGTGAGTAATATAAAGTTATATGAAAATTTCATGCCATACAAATGAAGCTTTGATTCATTTTATTATTCTCAGAGCGAAGAGAAATAAGTATTGCACATATAATTTAACTGTTTCTTTGTTTTTGTTTGGTTATTTTTTGTTTTCCCAAAGAAAAGACATTATGATCGTGTTTAGTTGCCATTTGGAAATTTTGGAACAATGAGGACACACATACACACTACAATTCAGATCATCAGTCTTTATTATCCGTGCAGTGCCCTCGATGGTTGATAGTCACGGAATACTGAAAATTTCTATCGACCGTACATACAGTTTGAAGCGTTTCTGACAAGGGTGCAAATATGTATATGCAAGATGAATTTTTTTTGTCGAAAAACATACTTGTTAATGTGTAGCATATAATGTATTCAAACACGCGCATATTCACTGTAATTTCCATATATTAAATGTTGGAGGAGTTATTTTATGCGAGGGAATGCTTTAGTTGCTTCAGGGTAAAAAAGATCAATTTTTTTTTTCGGCTGTTATTTTTCTTTGTTACATTCAGAATAAATAGATGAACATTTTTCGCGGAGAAATGGACTGCATGGTTGTTGAGAATGTTTGTGTAATGGAGCGTCTGCATGTCTGCAAAAGCCCACCAAAACATGAAGAAGCATTTCTTTCAACACAGTGTATCTGGAAATAGGTTAACTAGTACAGTGGAAACTAATTACCCCATCGATTTTCAATGAATTCTATGCAATTGGTATACGAATTTTTGTAATTCTTCGATCATTCATCGTTTTTTCTAGTTTGCATTGAGAAGTGTTATTCACCTTGATGGATATATGTTTGACACGAATGAATCTTCTATTTGTTTGTAAGAAATTTATTCACTTGAAATCCATAACGTTCAATATACATAGACTCCCGTCCCTCAGGCGCACGGGCAGTAATGGTTATGTATCAAATCAATAATAAAAAGAAAACTGTAAACTCAATTTAAATTTCCAATCTCCATATTTCCAACCAACAATTCATTTTGAATTGCCAGTGGTATATAAATAAAAATATTGGATAATTTCTGTACGGTTGTTGGAAATCAAAAAATGACTAAGATTCTGAAATTCATTGTGATCTCTTTCATCAGCCATATTTGTAGAAATTCAATTTGTTAACCGAATGTGCATCCTTCAAAAAGCAAAATTGTTTTTCTCTACTGAAAAGATGACTTTTTCATTTTTTTTTTGCAAGGGATTGTGAACAAAGGAAAAATATCAGCACGCTTGAAAATAAATAAATGTTGTTAATGTTTACCGCGAATTTCAAATCTTCTAGATGAATAGAGCGTGAAAAGAGGCCGTCACGCGCACAAAAATCTTATCAAAATGCTCATTTTTATTAAAGTCATTTTTCTCCATTCTCTTAGCAAATTTGACACCCACACCTATGGAATTATAGATTCTCAAACCTTGCAAAGCAACCAAAATCGATTCTTCTAAACTCCTATTGAGAAGTTCCAACTAATGCTCACGAAAGGGGCTCTTCTGAAATCCCAATATAATCCGATGTAATAACATAACCATCACGCTGGTAATGTTCCAACCGATCAGAATCTTCACGTTGTGACAAAGAAAATATTGATTTTTCTTTGTCAAATCTTATGCATACGTTAGCGAACTAATGAAAATATCGGAGAAAAAAAAACACCAAGATGCCGGTAATTTCTTTTATGTGAAAAAAATTCATGGAAATCACCGATGTTCAAAACTTCTAAATGAGAAAATTTGCCCGACGTATAAAATTCAACATATTATCATATGATAATATTTACAAATACACAACATAAGAAACTTTTCAATATTGTAGAAAAAAGAGTTGGAAGTGCAGCAGGAAGAGAGATCAGGAAATCATCAAGACGAAGAGAGGAAAAGTAATAAATTTCCATCACGATCAAAGCAAATTTTGTGGAAATTGAATAGCCAATATAATGCTTGAGAAAAATAATTTCCGCGAGAACATTGCACATTGCGAATTGGAATCTTGTGGCACTGACGCCACCGCCGTGGGCTGCCGTGACTGTTTCTTCATTTACTGAGCTCATCGGACCGTTTCTCATCGATGGAGCCACTGATATTGGAAGTTATGAGATTGGAAAAGGTCGTTTGGGAAAATGTCTTCCCTTGGGTTCCTCGACACAAGCGTTATACATGTATGTGTATGGCTTCCTAACATCACTGTATCACACTTGTGATGAAGGCAATTTTCTTTTCAAGAGTTCTGTTACATAAATCCATTAAGGAATCGGTTATTAACGCCATTATATACATCTTTCTATTAATCACACGGAGCACAAAACCCCTCATACCTATGCTACATACCTCCGAGATACATGAAAAAAAGTTGTTATTTCCAAGCGAGTTGGCTGAGAAATTATCAAGTACTCTCCATATTTTCCTACTTGATTTACTCAATGAAATACGTATACACGTAATGTTGAATGAATTCAAAATGTTATGTTGGCAAAATAGTGTTATGATAAATTTATATCACGGGTAAATAAGATTGATGAGATTTCTATATACGGTATGCTAATAAATAAACGTTTTCTCGTCACTTATCGGGTCTGAATATCCTCTTAAGTTATATTCGTGTAGTTATATAGCGCGTCACTACGCGGAGAATCCACACGCCGATGAAAAACTATACATGCATATGAACATGTACGTATACATACATTGGCGTACATTAGCTAGCAAGTAACGACAACGATGAGAGAGATCGCGTATATAATGAATGAGCCGTTAGTTATTGGGAAAAGGATTCGAGTCCCGAGAGCGATCTTCCGGTTGGCCGATGAAACGCGCGGGATCCATTACTCATGCAGCGGTGGCGGCAACGGCGACCAGAGAGACGGGTAACGCTGCGGGTAATTAACCCCAGTACACCTACAGACTGTGGCAGTCACTAGGGACCCCTGCCATAGGCCGCAATGCATGTGCACTTGCGGGTACTTTCCGTACGTTGTGACTGCTAATTTCAAAAGGTATATTATAGGATAGGTATACACACCTGGTCACAGGGATAAATGTCGTCGTTTCCCACACGAGATAATCGCCTGAACGTATATTACATTTGCTGTGGACGCGAAAAAAGATATACGGGTTCGTCGCAAGCTACACACGCACACATACACATCGTTTGCGGTAATTTTTGTTTCCCCGTGGCTATGTCGTACTTATATGCTGTACCAAACGCGGGCTACGAGTGCTTGATCCTTGTGTGAAACTATAGACTTTGTATCTACATAAATGTGTGTTGATGTTTATTTCTAATTTCCACCCCAGTATCCTATTACACTCTCTTTCTCTCCCTCTTTCTTCCTCTTTATCTAGGTCCCTTGTGCTTTTTAACGAATGAGAAAATTCTATTCCAGACAATGTATATCTTTGACGCGCCATAAACGAATTTAATACAATATATGAATATATATATATATATATTATATTTTTATCCTCTCACTCTGGCAACTTGCATCTTTCACGGACTCCACAATGACAAATGCGAACGATTTCCCCAGGGATAGTCGTGCAGATTCAATTCCCGAGTGCCAACTAATCCCACGAATGGCATTCGTCGCTTTGCCCGTAGAGACTTCGGTTCATATATCTATATACATATACAGATACAAAGAGAAAATGCAAGCGAGAGCTACCAATGCATACACACTATATCGGATGTGGCGAATTTTCACGCGGTTGTTGAGTGCCTGGGACCTTTCCCCATATATGTGTGTACTTTGTTCCTATCTTTGTCCATCTAACGCTCGTTATCATTGCAATGTAACATATTTGTGTGTATATATATATATATATATATATATACAAAAGCTCGAGTCAATTTGTCTCTGTGCAGGTTGCTTTAAATAGCAACACCACGACCTGTCCGATCTCTGTACCAACAACTAATCTCACACATTGTACAATGCTAAATGTTATTATCGCGTTCTTGTCTGTCATGCTCTATACATTAACAAACGTGATAAATGTACATGAATACATAAACATACGCTCATTTTCCCCCGTTATGAAATGATGTAATATGCTTAGTTACATAATGAAGTGGAATATGTATCATCTTTGATGTATTCGCCTGTCTCGATGCAAGTAAGTTTCATTAATGAATTATGATACGCAGGGATTCAAAGGTATCACGAATTTTTAGATTGAAAAGAAAAAATACTGGATGCAAACAAATTGTTTGTGTGAGTCATTGATCATATGGATTCAGATGAAAAAAAAAAAAAAATGAAAGTACAAAAACGAAAAGCATCGACTCAATCTATTATAGTGGAATTATTAGTGGAGGAGGAAATTACGCAGCCGACAGTGAACGAAGCTTTACAAGATAATATGATAGACTAAGTAATTGATATTAAAATTCTCATAGCCCATGAAATGTCGTTATATTGTGACATGTAGGAGAACTTTGAAATTGAGTACTTTGAATCATCAACCACCATGGAAATAAGAATTTTTAATATATTATGATATATGAATATTATTTCTATCACAAAGATAATGGTCAAGACATTCATCGAACATTTTTTATTTCCATTAAAAAATGATTATATTTTGACTGTCTTTGTTCCTTGAACGAAAAACCTGATTTTTCTTCACACTCTAATAACCTTTGATTTTTCTTCAGTAGGTATGTGAAAAAATCTTTCTTGATATGGTCACTGAGGATTTGTATTCCAGCACGCGAGGTATCAACGAATTTCTATCGAGAACTTTAGACACGTTTTTCTCTAACCTCTCGTTTGTAATGTTTGCTCGTGCGAAATTTCTTTCGTGTGGTTGCAGCATTTGCGTCCTGCACGTGCTACAATCTTCAAACTCGTGAGAAATCGTTCACTTTCAGCACTTGTGTCACAAACGACAATTCTCAGACCGGCAACCACAATATCTTTAAAGTTGAGGCCTCGATTCGATTCGATTCGGAAGGAGCTCATTCAATTCGTACACTAATTCATAATAGCATTTACCAGGAGCTGAATGAACCATGAAGACTTTCTATTCCATTCAGCGTCTTATAATCCAAAGAATAAGTGAATATATAGAATTATTCATGAAGATTATACATTGTCGAATTTTTCAATGACCACAATTTCTTAAATGTTTCAAAAGAATGGATCCAAATTTTGGTATTTTTAAAAGAGAGTAAATATTGTCTATCCATCAGAACCAGTTGAAAGAAACTCATTTTCGAATGTTATAGAACGGTAAAGAAAATGTATTCCCTTCATTTTGAATTGATGCAGAGCATAACAGTTGGGCATTCGTAGGGTTTTGCATCTAAAATTTACATCGGCTTCTTAACAATATGCTCTTCTGCATGTTTCTCTGTAAGATTTTGTTTTCATTTTCGTTCTTCAACAGCACTATATAGTCTCTGTTGAAACAACAATAACAGTGAATATATGCATATTCTCATGCAATATAGAATATATATACATGAATGCAAAGATGAGCTGTGTTTTATTATAGTTTCATATACTTTACAAAACCCAACGCGGCTGGCGAATTTTCATCATCGCACGACTTCTGCTACGTCTCACCCAATCTCGGTTTCTGCTTCTATGTGTATCTTGCGAGTTGGAACTTTTTATCTTCTCCTTGAATATGCGAATGTCAAGAAATTCAAATCTCCCCCAAAACCCACAAGAATAGTTGGTGGTAATTTCGACATATTTCTTTTGTGCTTTACTTATCGTGACAAGAATCAATCTTCACTTCATGATCGGATTTCAGCAGAATCCATTCATCTTCACATTAGCTTACCTGTAACAAGAACAAATAAGAAATACGTTAGATATCAAGAAGAATATGCAGCATTTAAGGAATGTTATTGAAGATAATTGTTGGCGTGACTTCAAGTGAATGAGACATATATCGAATCATTGATAATGAAGATGAAAAAGTGTTTAGTATACCAAATGATATTGGTGTTGTTATTCGTTCTTTCTGCTACTGAACATTCGATGCAGAACTGCGTATACTTAATACTATCAGTGTATGAATGAAAATGGAACGTATCTAGTGGTAAGCGTTAACGGGTTCGAGTGTTCAATTTTCTCGTTTCTGTCGTAACGTATATTTTATTATTCATGATGAGAAACACATGTAGATTGCAAACGAGCTGGCAAACGCAATTCTACCTCCAGTTATCAGCCTTTTGTAAACACAGGTAGCAAATATATGGGGACTAGTTTGTGGTGATTATCATTTACGCGTACAATTAGACATGTGCAAGAATTGCATGGAGATAATCTATAACGTTATATGGATCCCAATTAGATGGAATGAGGATTGGAAATTCAGATTTACTGCTATCATAATAAAACATATTCATTATGGCTTCTTTTCGTCATATAGAACAGTAGCGAAATATATTCATACAAATAGTCAGCAATGAAAATACAGTTATGCAAAACAGTGTAGAATAAATAAAAGCCTTTCGCCAATATGTGCAACAACCTGTGTGCAGCTCTACGCTCTTCACATATACGTATGAGGAGATAATCGTGGCGCGATCTATACTGCATATACCACATACCACCTATACTGTTTATTATATATGAAGCTACATTCTCACGTTAGTTCATGGGCGCGTGCGGAAGAGTTTGTGTTTGTGCGCAATTAACAGCTCAAACGTGACAAGACGTTTGTCATGCCCATCGCATAAGATGTGAGCATTATTATACATCATTTATTTTCATTCTTCATCGGATATTATTTTTCTATCAATATTTATTTACTCACATGAATATTTGTCATCTGAATATATATATCCAGAGAAAAAACGATTCCATCAAGAAGTCAATGATGTTCATTAGGAATCGGATCAAAATTATGGATAAACATTCTCGAATTAAAACAATTAACTGAATTGAAATTTTTGTTCGATCCGACATTGTATTTTTAATTGAGAGTTTTCGAATACTCCAACTGATATGTGGCAATTGTTCCGCGAATCAAATTCCCTTTCCTTTCTTATAGGTCTACATGTCCTTCATATGAAACAATTTTGCATTATAACATTCAATAAAAAAAAAATAGATCGAAAAATTGTTTGAATATCGATTTGCCATGAGATTTGTTTGCATCTGAAAACGAAAAAATATGTATATATATATAGATAGGATTTGCGTTTCTCGAATGCAATGCTCGAATCGACAAGGAATCTTTCAAATCGTTTGCAAAGTTTTCCGTCCTTTAGGTGCATGCATATAAACATATATAGATATATGCCATTAAATTATTGGCTTGCCAGACTTTCGCTTATATGCATTATTCAATGTTGAGCTGAGCTCTGTAGAATGTAAGTAGACGGTTAGGGAGGGAGGGAGAGAGTGAGGGATGAAGGACACAGGGTTGAATATACCAGTTTGAAACAACTTTGGGTCGGAAATCACCCGATTTACGTTATAGTAACTGCTCGGCTATTTACACTTAGGTATGGGGGTTCGAGACGGTTGTGTCAGACTTCTGAAATTATTCTATACGCCGAATAGGTCTACATTTATCTGTACAGAAGTCTACACATCTATTCAGATCCACAGATAAAACAGAGTCGAAATAAAAGTAAAAAAAAAAAGAAGAAAAAGAAAAAGAAAAAAAGATAAGAGAATTGCAATATTAGACGCGGTTCACTTGTTCGTTGAAAGGCTTTTCAACTCACTGGGACTACAGGAGGTGAACAGTCGTGTCTCGACGTTACATCCGTTCACAAGGAAGTACAATATATAGTTTATATGTATACCTATGTACATATATATTTGTATATACATATAGATTAGAAAAGGTATATATGTATATATATGCACTTGTCGGAGAACGAGGGCACCAGCCATTGATTTACCGTACGAGACATTTCTGTTCACCTTTCTTACCCTTGTCTTCGTTTTCTTTGTCGCTGTAGTCATCGTCGATCTGCAACTCACACCATTGAAGCTTGGTAACGTATGCCATACACTTGAAAGCGCGAGAGGAACTCTCTCGTATATTGTGCAGACGTATATAATTTCTTTGTTGTTTATTATAACCAGTATAGACTGTTGTCGTGCAAACGACTTCTGTTTCGTTGCAAATATAAATGCATATACAGATGTATATTTGCTACCATCACCTCATTTTCCATTCACTCCGATTTTGTTAAGCCACAACTATGCTGAACTATTGATGTTTCATATGAATATGAATACATATAGACATAGATCTAGTTACTTTTATGCAATGATGATTGGATGATGTTTATACGCTGTTCTATCTAGTTGATAAGATATTCTATAGAAATTTATTGGTGAATGCGTTCCCAGATGGTGGATCTATTCTATGATATGTATTTGTATAGATACTATAATGTATCAGAAGCAATGAAAATAACGCATTTCACACGGGGAAAACCTTGAATTCGTCAAGTGATGAATATTCATCTTCAGAGTATGTGCGCACATTTGAATTGTATTTTCATTCCAACTGTTCAATATATTAATGCTTACTATATATGCATTTTGCTTAACGTGAATCGGCAATCGGACGATTTTTAAATGAACGAACCATTAAAATTGTTGTTTGTATACAACACATATCATAGACGTGGCAAATGAAAATATAATTAACAAGGTTAGTAGTGAGTAATGAAGAGTTTAAGAGGATAAATGAGAAATTAAAATGCTGCGATATTACATCTACGATACTTATTCATCACAATGTCTGCAAAAAAATTGAAAATTTGATAATAATGGATCAAAAATAAAGAAAAAATCGTAACAATGTATAGATGATAAATCGATGTGAATGTTTTATTCTCACTCAGAGCCGGAATCCGAAAAAAACAGCAGATTCTTTTCATTTTTTTTTTTCCTATCTGAATTTATGACAGAGGTATTCCGGTTTCCCGATCCACAAAGACTGTATTGCGATTATTTCTATGAACTGAAGTTGAATGAATAATAGTGGATGAAATACGCTGGAAATTCATACAAATCATTGGGATATTAACTCATGAAACGTTTCGGTAAAAAGCTGTTGCAGAGTGTATCATGTTGACTATTGAAATTAATTAGAGGAACATTGATTTGAAAATACGACAACGGCTGTCGTTGAAATCGATTGGAATTCCAATTATAATAATGATAAAATAATTGTTAATTTACATATTGTCAAGGTTTTTGTCCGCACAGAAGTTAAAACATCAACAAATCGTGAGAACTATCATGCGGATATATTAATTTCATCTGAATAAACTATTCTGTTAGTGTACCAATCTTATTTCTATTCCGATGTACATGTATCTCGACGTCTCAATGAAAGACAGTATCACGATTATCTATTAAGAATGTTCATAGTTAATTCGTTCCCACTACACTGCATATAATATATTATCCTTAAATAATTGTCTAACTATGTCTTCATCACCAATTCATCAAGAAATACATGAGTGCGGGATATGAGCTTTCATTGCAAATTCCTCTCAGTTGTTTGCTCTATCGTCTACTATCTATATGACTTTGTTAACACGTATATATGAGTGACTGCACTGCCTTCTCACGCCATTCGCCACGCGCGTCTGTGTACATATTCACAAAACATGCATATAATATAATCGGTCAACTCGAGACACCACTCACAATGATGATGCATTTGAGAGAAGGTAATACACACATACCTATATTCTATACATATGTATATTAAGATACTGATGGATATTATCAAGCAAAGGAGATGATTCATTCTTGGAACGTGGCCTCAATAATTCCCCTGTACTGCATGCAGGCACACTGTGTAAAAACACGAGATCTATCTCATGTCGTCACGAAGATATATTTCTCTCGCCATCATCTTGTCGTATATTTTTTTTTTTACGTTTATCGAGGAAACAAAATTGCTTTTAGATCACGTTCTGCCGTCAATTAGCTACTGATAATTAACAGTCGGTCACAAACTAGGGCATGCGGTCGTGCATAGAACGATATGTTATATATACACATATACAACATGACATTGGATATAGATAAAATAACGGAAATGATAAATGTATATCCACGCTAAAGAGGACACTTTAATATTTCAAACATTACTTATTTCCCTTGCTTATATATGTGTGTATGCGAACCCACATGAATTTATTCATATCCAAGTGGAAATTATAGAAGACTGTTGGCAATATGTATATGTGAAGAAGAAATGATTGTATGCACGCGTGCAGGAAGAAGAATCCACGCGTGTGTGGGCGCGTAACGAGTCGGCCTCAACATCTATAGACTAAGACATTGGCTCGCAGAGAGGTTAAATGGTTCAACCCCACCGGAGACCCATGGGTCAAATGCCTAAATTGCTGCGTCACAGTCAGTAAGACATAGAATTTATCTGAGCGTGGTATTAGAGTCACACGAGGAAGAATAAAATAATGTAGATATTACTCAAATATGATTACAAATATTATAATTTGTATAATTTTAATATTTAAATTATTCATTTTAAATATATAATTGAATAATAATATACTGACGAACAAATTATTGTATAAATATATATTACTCATTTCCATATGCCAATTACAGTAGCATTTTAAAATGAATGCTCACACCTGTACACTCATGTTGGACTCAATTCATTTCTTACGTATTGTAACTTTCGTCGCCGACTTTATTAAATTCAGCAGTGAAAAACATATTTATGTGAGAATTTTTTGGACCTCAAAGCAATTTAGGGACAATTATCGAGTTATATTGTTGTGATTGGAAACTAGTGAATGTTTTGGACTAATCACATGATTATATTCAACGAAAATATATATAAGTTGTGTTTTTAGTGAGAGTAATGTTTCGAGTATGTGATCGACGTAAAATCACGGCAATATACGATTGATGCGGGTTGATGTTTCATCAAATGAAAAATATCCAAGCGTAAATGATGCAGTGGTCGAATCAAAGTTGAATTTAATCTGGTCGGTAAATCATGTTTGCGCTATGATCATATTTGGAAAAACGTTGAACATCATGCATGATCAATGCTCTTCCGAATGAAATTTTATGATTATTGCTTGAAACTCATTTGGTTCAACCCAAGATTGGGTTCGTTCTCCATTAATTGATGTAGCATTACGAATTGTTTATCTGAAGTTTAATTAGTTTGGTTCAGAATTACAGAGTGCAACAGCTTGTGAATCTCGTAACCATCGAACAAATTGAGGGCAAACGTTTGAAATAAATTCTGTGATGACAACCAAACTCTCCTATTAGTGTCGAGAATATGCATATATACAATACATATATATATTTTATTTACATAAAATTTATGGGACATTTCCATAAGGCGTAGTAAATTATCATTAGTTAATCATTATTGAATAATATTACTCGGGGACCCAAATTTTTCGTTTTGATCGTTGATATGATGACTGCTATGAATAAAAATTGATTGAGCACCTTAATGAGCACACGAATGAGAATGAGACCGCACACGTTGACAAAAAAAACAGGGAGTCAGGAGGGTTACCACTAATCGCATTGGATAATTGATATCCAAAAATCTTTCATCAAGAATGACATAAAAATATAGAATTATATGCTTCAAATCCTTGCCCTTTGTAATTTTCATATCAATTCCTGGCATATTTCAATCAGACGACTTTTCTCTAAGGATTGGGAAAAAGCGAAAGAAGGAATAAAGTACAAGAGGTCACGAGCCTTCTTATCCCCACTCATTGTGTCTTCCCATTCTTCTTAGTGTAACATGTCACGACAAGTTTGTCACCTTCTTATTCCGAGTCTTTGCACTCGTCAGTAGACACGTTGGAAACGTCAGACGAAGAAAAAAGAAGGATCTCGATATACACTATGTTCTATTCCTTTGCGATCCGGAAAGGTCCTTAGTATATAGAATTGTATTCTTTGAGAATTGACGATAATGTAAAGAAGGAACTCTCTTATGAGATCACTCATCGTGGGGTGATAATGATGCATAGGAGCAGTTTATAAGAATATGTGTCTGAAGATAAGAGAAATGGAAACAAGCGAAAAGTGATGGTGAAAATAATGACGGGAATAAAGGAAAAAAAGCGATAGTATGATAATATATAATGCAAACAGCTGTTCTGTCTCTTGTTTCTGATGTTCGTCAGCTTTTTTGTGTAGTAATCTCAAAGACAATTGACGAAACCCCAATGCAGTCATTAGAATCTATACGAAAAAAAAACAAAAAAAAAGCTCAGAGCAGGGAAGGTGGCGAGTACTCTCAAAGCTAACATTAATGGTCCCGACGGGCTTGAAGAGTCCACTGCGGATGATCAATTTGGGTTCTCGAGGTAGAAATAATGTGGCCATCAAGGGATATACATATATACCTTCGTACCTATATAATATGTATAGGTATAGAGGTTTGGATTGGAGCAGAGTGGCAGCAAAATTCACTGGCTCATTTTGTTGTGATGGCGTGCGAAACGCAGATGAAATGCCAAGAATCGACTGACATTTAGAATCACGGCTTATAGCACGGCGATGGTGGCCCTAATCCCTCTTTCTTTTCCCTACCTGTCCAAGGAATATAACCAGCGCGCGCGCGCGCGCGAGCGTTTGAGCTTGTTCTAACATCAGCACGCGATTTCGCTGCGTCACGAACTTTTAACGCGCGACCTTCTCATCAACAACACGAAAAGTATATGTGTGGAGGAAAAAAACTATATAGCACAACATCGCGCCCCAACGCGCGCGTTTTCATTTATACATCAACTAGCTCCAGAATTAATCGAGCCTATTATCGATTCACAAGTTTGCATTGTCATCATTAATCGTACAAGTTCCTGCTCTCTCGCGTTTATTCATTCGCTGCCATGAACTTTAGAGGTGGAATGATATTTTCATGTATATACTGATCTTATGTACAGTACTCTGTTGCAAAGGTGACGACGGGAGAGAACTGATGAGTCATAGTTTGTGATGGGCCATTGTGTTTAGTCGCACCATTTGGTATCAAAGCAATATTACCTGTCACGTTCGTAATAACATGCGCAAAATTCTCCGCAAAATACAAAAGTGTATGTGTATGAAAATGAAAGAGATAAATACATGGAAGGATATTTTGCTCGTGCAGGTGCATCGTTAAACTCGTTCGTTTTCTATGCAAAAGCCTCGCGGCCACGCATGTTCTTATTCGTTTCTCCACTTTATTCTTTCCACTGTGTATGCTTCTTCTTTCCTTTATTCCTCACGGCTTTATTCTGGAAATTATAAATATCCGCGTCGCACACCACACGTTTCACGACTAAGGATGCCTCGCGCGGCCCGACGATGTTGGGAAAAGGGAACGGCAGAGGTAGATATCGTATATACGCGTGTTGTGCATCCGGGTGAAGACTCTCGACTGTGATATTTATTGCGCATTTCAACAATTCCAGTTATTTAATTGCTGCACTTTGAAAAGACGACTCATACCACCGGCAACATTTCGTTTCTTGTCATGAGTTTGGTTAGTGGAAAGGCTCCTCCAAAAATGGAAAAAAAGTTTTAAACAAAAAAAATACAACAAAAATAAACACCCACAAAATGCGATAGATATTTACCATATAAAAGTTTTTATCGTTGAACAGTCACGGTAATATGCTTTTATTTTTATAAAACCGAGTCTGCTCACATCAAGCTGATCGGAGAGGTTTTGGGGAGAGAGTAAAATATAAACGTGACGTGATTCAACACATATGATTGTGTATAAATTTTGTTCAAGGATGATATCAAAAAAATTTCACTCACGAATACAATCAATATAAAGAACTCTATTCTTTTCTCAATATACACACGTTTACATATATACACTGACACAACGTAGAAATGTCCCATGGTATTGGAAGACGAAATCGCGGAAACGAAATCGGACGTTTTGAGTTTGCAAGTGCGACGATGGGTAACTAGGAAAGACTTATAGAAGGAAGACAATCTAAAACCTTCCAGTCGCATCGACTTCGTTGGAATTGTAATAGAAGTCACGCGCACTCTGTCTCTCTTTTCTTCTCTTTCTCCCTCTTCTTTCTCTCTCTCAAATGATATATACACACATCGCTAGAAGACGAGTTATTTGCTGAGCAATCCTTGTTCTAGGATTGCATTGGGTTGATGCACCTTCGTTGTCAAGAAGACTCCCTTTCACCCAACATGTCCGGTCCGCTTGCGAAACGGTTTGTCACCGTCTACTTATTGTGTATATGTGTATGTGCGCGTGTGTGTGTAAATACGTATTTGAGTGCACTCTTGGCGTCACACAATCGAGATATCACCTTACAATCGAAAACTTCTTTTTTTTCTTTTTCAAATGTCTTTTATGATTTTCATTCTGTTCTTGAGACATGAACTCGATCGCTAACGCATGAAAAATGTACCGTAATTCATTTATTCAAAACTACATCTATATATTGTCCATGATTATATATGAATTCTGGTGTGGTGTATGCGATGAAAGAAAAATAAATAGACACGATCGTGTTGAACTCTAAACACGTATATGGCGTCTACGGTGCGGGCGCATGTAAGAGAGTACTCGGCTCTCTACTACAAATTATTTCTCAACACTGTGTGTGTATAACTCATGTTTATCACTTGTTCGGGAAATCAGCTTCAGGCATTAAGAGTCTGCGCGGAAGGGAGACAGAGGGAGAGATTGAGTGTGGGTGAGTGAAAAAAAAGTGAATACGATCAGAAAGGGCAATTATATACCTGCATATGCACAAACCACAGGCGAGAAATCGATTTACTCAAGAGCAGTATGCTTGCACTTTCTACGAAAAATCGGATAAGTCTTGATTTATTTTCAGCGCATGATAAAAGTGGGCACGGCTATATTCATTGGGTCATTCAGTTTTGTTTATGGTTAATTAAAAATAAAAATGCACGAATTTTCTCGTGTATTTGCGTGTTAATATATCTTGTGAAATTATTTTTAATCTTGTACACCTATAAATAGTTATTTGATCGTTTTCAACTTGTAATTATATGACAATGTATTCATGAAATTCTGAATTTAGCCACATCAGAAACTTTACGTGGCAGTTTGTATACATCTTGACATCATTTTCAGTTAGATGTTTCATGCCGATGTTCATGCTTGTATTAATAGGAATTAATTATATTGCAAATTAACCAAACGGTTCCTGCTGAAGATTTGGTTGCCCTGAGATGGTATGTAATCAACATATCAGTTTGGAATTTTAATATGATGTGATAACCAGGTGTATCCAATAGAGTTGAGGATCAACAAGTAGAAAGAATATTTCCAAACTCGCAACCAGGAGAAACATTCGTAGTATATACTCTTAGAAAAAAGCTTATAATTCTATAATCAATATAATTATGCAACAGCTCCAACAATTATATTGTTCAGTGTCAGAGTATCAATTATATGCTCGAGTGATGTGAAGGTATCATAGACGAAAATGATGATGTGATTGTCTTGAATGTTTCTTATTGTTAATTTTCATTGCGGAATTTTTGGCGCATCATCACATATGCTAATATTTCATGCTCTGGATGTCTATTGGAGATGAATTATCATCACAATTTTGAATCAGGTTTTATGAAATGTCTTGGAAATTTCTATTTAAAACAATGTTGATTTCACATAGCTCTCTAGCTTTTATACGCGGAGTTGAAGTTAAAAGCAATTAAACTCATATTTATTAGCAGGAATAGCCACGCACAGGATTTCAAGACTTCCTTTGTACATCGTGCATCATAATATGTTGTAGGTAACATTGCATCAATTACTGATCACTTGAATGCTGCAACATGTTTTGCACCCTGAAACCATCTGGTTTAAGTCCTGTATAAGAGGAATACCGCAGTTCACGCCCAACCACGTGATGAATTCATTTCATCAAGGGTTTGATATAAACTATAAACTATTACTCAAGCATATTTGAATTGATAAAGAGTCAACAAACATTCTGGCTGCACCAAGGATAAATTATAATATCATAAAAGTAAAATACGTAAAAGAAATAAATTTTAAAAAATCCATTCCATTACTGCAAGTAAAAGAAACTCATGGAAAGGCACTCGACAAAATACATAACAACATAGAAGTTTTCTCTTTCTGTTTGCCAGTTGAGAGTCAAAAGTTGGGACGATGCCTAGAGAATTGGAGACCGGAATTATGTTCATAATTTTTTTCAAATTAATTCCAAAGAAAACTGTAGTTTTTCAAGTGCTTAGCCCCTGAGGGGGAAGGAATAGTTCCAGACTCTCCTTTCAATATAAAAGATTCAATAAAACAGACTCGGAATATTCATGCTGATAATAACAAACAACGTCCCAGAAATCTCTATTGAGAAAAATACTTTTAACGTCGATGAAGTTGTCAATATGTACACTCGGATGATAAAGCATGACTGATGTATTTTTCTCCATAACAAATATGTATTCCTATACTGAAGATGATGCCCCCACTTTGCTTTCTCCCTCCCGTCGTCAAAATCTTGCTACATACATATCCTCTTGCGATGTTTATAGAGAACACGATAGCTTGCTCCGGGGCTTTAATGTGCGTGGGATACATTGAGGATTATAGAATGTCGAGAACGTTAACCGCGGGCGCACCTGTTGTTGTAAGCTTCTCTAGGGTATAAAACGACTTTGGAGTTATGAAAGATAAAGGGGTGGGCGTAGAGAGGGATGGAGAGATGAGCCAAGATAAATTTTCGGGTGCAACATGCGCACACTCACAAGAGTAGCGTACATCATGCATCATAAATCAGCACAAAAGCTACGTATTATAGTTATAATATATGTATATATGAATACGCGTAGAACATCAGCATGAATGCAATCGAGGCATCGATGACAGCGTTTGTTACGTATAATGGTGATTTATCTGACGTTGCTTGCACATATACATGTCAGCCGCTGCCATCGTATCAAGGATTTGTGCGCCATAATGTGGAGTTAGATCATCCCAAAAGTTTTATCAAAATATGTAAAGCCCGAAAGTGTCATCATAATGAATATCTGCAAATATGTTCTCAAATAAATTCTCAATATAGGGGATGTTTTTTAATACATATTTCAATCATAAATATATCGCGCGTCAATGTCTATGCGTAGCGGAAAAATTGTATGTACGAAATGGCTAAGACATTGTATAAAAATCCAATTGAAATAGAGGTATCGTTTACGAACATACATTATCGCGCCTTACACATATCCCATTTATTTTATACGACAGACATATTTCAAAGTTATTCATGTCATCGTATTTGGTATGGCGTCAGCATGTGACAGCTGTCGAACCTTATGAGAGCGACGTTCGCAAAAGGTTATGCTGTGATTGACCATAGTATGAACCTAATTAACAATATGCAAATAATATAGGTTGAAATTGAATATTTGCAAGAACTCAAAGTTATGCACATGCCGATTTGAAGTATTCGAGAAGTTCAGAAAAACAATTTTGTTACTTATTCGAATTTTCTCTATCTAGCAATGTTAATGCTGGATATTTTTTTTGCATTTTTTCCTTCTTTGTTATCATAAAAAAAATAGCTGCTCGAAAGAATAGCATTTTTTATTAATCGTCCGTGACTTGATTCAACCCAGATGAGCACGATCATATACTGTAAATGTTATCCCATGTGTATTCTGATTCAATACGGTTACCCAATATTCAATATTTTAATTGAATTTTATTTTGTACTCTATTATGGCGAATAGTTCGACTCGGTCGACATATCCCCTTGTTTATCTAATAACAAGTGAGTGGCATTTGCGCACGTGAAAAACTAAACACAACTGGTTGCAGCACTGTATGATAATTGGTTTATGGTAGGATGATGCAGAGGAGTTGAAGGCGTCCGGGTCACGCAAAATGTTGTGTCAACACCGACTATCAGTGTGTATCCATGCAAATAGTAGTCAGATACTGCAGCGATGAATATATTTGAATATCAGTGTTAGAACGAATATAATTCAACTATATTCCACATTATATGGATCAATATACGCATCATTATATGTTTCAATAGACGAATGAAATTCTTTTTTTCTTTCAATCTGAATATATATACATGTACATATCGGTTCAATTATGTGTTAGCATATTCTTTGCGTCGATATGCTCCCATGTGTTGGGATTCATTTATGGCACAATGTTTCATAACAAAAGCTGAATGATGGATTATATTTACACAATGAGTATCATTCACATCATTGTTTCTAGTGTGTTATAGAATATATATAAATTGAAATTTTGAGCCCCGCATACAAGACAACTGATTTGTACAGTAACCATATCGATGTTGCGGACTGGAACAAGTCAACGAGCATTACATTGTTACCAAATTTCATCATACTACTGTAATCATAGTTTTCCAAAATCACAATGATGTATTTTATGGATTGGAGTTGTGAATGCAGTAAATAATTGCATCTCGAAAAGTTATCACTTCTCTCAAAACAACTGAACCAATTTTGATTCAATTTTTTCTTTATACTACGTGACATTTCAGAACATGTTTTCAAATAAATCTCATTTCTCAACTTGCCAGGGGTTGGAATGAAAAGGTAGATTGAATTAATATCCTTTTTCATCGAAGGAAATGTTGAAACTTTTTCCAACAGGGGCTCACCCAAATCTTCAATTGTATTTTTTTATTCTTCCACAAAGCAGGGCGGTTACAATTAATATTCCTTGCCACCCTTCTCGGAACGAGATTGAGGGCACTAACCGTATTTGTTGGACTCTCCAATCTAACATGTGTTCTAGTATATTGCGAACACTCCAGTAGGTATAGTTACATCCCCATCTCCTGTCGCTATGTAACTGCAATCAATTATCGGATGAGATACGCTCCGCACCATTGACTGCTATCCATCATACCAATTGATGACATAATTACGTTTGTTTTCACTACATAAGCATAAACATTTGTACACCAACCATGGAAATTTGAATGACATCTGGTGCAACTATTTGAGAGTAAAGTAAAATTGCTCGACAGTAATCCAGTCGATTAAAGTTTCTACAGAGAAATAGTGATATAAGATTGAAGATCTGAGATGTTGGAGCCCCGGTTGTCATGGAGTTTTGCAACGTGGGTATGATATTTTAAAAACGGAATGAAAATATTGTGAATATCTTTGACTTCAAGCATTATTCTGTAGCCGCCCTTTCTGGGGCTCTAATTAACTCTCAATGTGATCAAACGAACTTACCTTCAGCTATAGTTGGTGTTACAAACTCAATTTGTGAGTTTGTAAGTAATTTCCCTGCCTTTCTTGTGAATTTCTCATTAATATGGATACATGTATGACATAGAACTCGTCCTCTATCGAATACTTTTACATTTTTATATATTTATTCGTTCTTCATTGAAAATATTTATATAGTATTCCGAATAAGTTTATGCAGAGCTACAACTGATACACGTGTCCGCGCCACGGGAGTTTGCTTCTACGATGTTTTCTTATGTACCTGGGAATAATTCACGGTTCGCAAGTCTCCATGGTAATCGTCGTTTCTTGCACTGAATCTGAAGCGTACATATGTATAGAGGATTGCAGATTGTAATAATTCAAATTAGGTTTTCGTTTCTGTGAATCGCACGTCGTGTTTATTTTTTGCTCTTGTACTATTGTATACATTTAGCATATTCTCACCACTTTATGTTCATGTCTTTATATATTCCATTCACAATATAGCAAGAGGCAATAATTTTCCAGGTCCTTTAATGTTTTGTTCGTCTACTCATAGTCGACATCAGAGAAATTCTGTGAAAGTACATCAGCAAAAATTTTACGCCGACGTGTGGATATAGGAGAATTCATAAACTAGCGCGAAATGGACTGCTCTAATTTCGTAGTTCATCTTTTTTCAAAGAAATGATTTTACAGATTATTCTACTGGGCCGTACAAGTTTATTCAATTCGTGTATGATGAAAGCCTTGTGTTGGTATGAAACTTTAATTCAAACAACAGAATATTCGAATGGAAAATAAATCCACAATCATTTTGGAACGATGAGTAACTACCCTGCGGAACATATGAATTTTCCGATAATGTGCACGTTGAAAATCGGGAATTTAGTATTTTAATCTTCTAGAAATTCCGTACACTCGATGATATATTTTTTTTTTTTTTTCGTTCCTGTGAAAACGATCTACCAAATGTCTTATTTTCAAAGATGATTTGTGTAAAGATAAACTGCCAGTGTCACATCATCCCAAGATATATTTGAAGCCAGAAAATTCGTTATTTTCAATAGACATCGATGAACTCTAAAAAATGAATGCATAATATTTTCCCTCACTGCCCATAAAGAGCTTCGAGAACTATTTCTCATCTGAAGGAATGGAAACTACTAGAGTTCACGGCTAATAGTACATTCAGCCTTCAGTTCTATCATCAATGGTGTGAAGCGTGACCGCAATTATTTCTCCAATTGTGTCCCATAATATAGTATGTCTTGGAACATAGAAGTTACCGTCAATCATTCTCAAATGTGGAGATACACTCTGCATGTATATAAGATGTCTCTTCTCCCACTCTGAGATATCTCCCGATATTTCCTAGAAATTACTGGCCTCCATCTACCTTAGCAATAAATCCAATCTACCTAACTTCCGCCCGTTTCGAGCTTTAACGATCGGTACTTTGCTCTCTATGCAAAAGTGAGAGCCACACGGCGCCGCACGAAACGGACATTATATTTGAGAGAAGTGTATATAGAATAGTAGTCTAGGCGCGAGAGAATTCAAGCATACATTTTTTTTTTTATTTGTATATATATTTCCCTTGTTTCATAAGATGAGGTACAGTCGAATAACGCATGCCAAATGGAGACTCATGATATTCACATTTTCTCCAGCACAATCTTCTTTTTTTCTTGATATGTGTACGCATAACATTAAGAGGTTGATATTGGTATATAGCACAAAACATATATTTACATATTTTCTATATACTTCCACATTTACGATGGAAATGGAATAGAACCACGAAGAGAAGTGTAAAGAAGGACGCACGTTTGGGTCATAAGTTAGGAAAGTTTGCGGCGACCCATGGGTACACGTTCGTTGTAGCTATAACTTTATTCGTGAAATTACGGGCAACTTAAAAGCGTCTGCTACTTCAGCTCATCGCGATGGGTGGCCTCAAGATGTACCCACGAGCTCCTTAAAACTTGTCAGAGACTCATATTTTTCCTTTTTCCATTGTCGATTAAGGAATTATTTGTTACAACGTTTCTTTCTCTCACGTAGCTACAATTTTTATAATGAAACACAATGGACGTGGTGAAATAAATAAAATTCTGATAGTTTACCATCACGTATCGTAATTTTACGTCAAACGCGTGAATCGCAATTGTAGAACGCGCCAGGGGCCGTTGATTGTTGGTACGCAAATTGCTTCCATTTCCTCGACGTGATTAATGTGGAAATTGATTTATGAATTTTTCTCTTGTTATCATTTTGTGGACTGTTTTATATGACCAATAAATGAACATGCATCGATATAAGAATATATGTCGACATATAGTTTTGATATAAGGGTTGCGGCATTTTATAACGCGGCAAGACGTAGTCTGCGAAGATATATGGCATCCAAAGCGAATTGCACGGCTGGAGTCGAGAAAATATTAGTGCGGTTAAACCATCGATTTTTTTTCCAATTCACCCACAATTAACAACGTACATTCGACCGCACATAAACCAGTGCTGTACTGTTGTTACTAACGCTACTGAGTTCTCTCATGATTTATCAGAACGCGCTTATTTACTTTGGATGTAATGAAAATAACATCAATGGAAAGATGACAAAACCGTCAAGGCACATAATGCGCAAAACATCACATACCGAATTGCATGTACAAACAAATGATGAAAACAGTGAATTGTTGAGATATATATGAAAACTGTAACTTGGAATCACGCCAAGTTTCTTGTTGCTTTCTGGGGATGACTGCTAGGTATTAATTTATCGGTTATATCATTGGATCAGTAGATTTGGAAATCTAATCATTAATATTCCGCTGAGGATTCTAATACGTATTTCATCAAAAGCCAGGCTGCGCATCGTGATATATGTTCTTGAGCACCGTGACGAATTTGTTCACCCCTCAAGAGATTATTTTCCACGCCATCTTTTACTAAAAATGTCTGCTTGGTTGGGCATCCATCTTAGGGATTGTGTACAGCGACATAAATGTCGTATATGTTTCAAGCATCGTAGCAAAATGCGATTATTTCTAGCGAGTAACCCCCTTATCTCATTTGCACAAAAGTACTCGACTTTCAAAAGGCTTTTCAGAAGGTGTTTGCATTTTAATCTTATACTACATTTATGTACGCGCATATATATATACATATCTATATATTATCTTTCATTTCTTGGTTATTCAGGTGAAACTTCCAACACCCTTTTGGTGTTTTGTTGGGAAATTCTTGCTCCACCGAGCGAAAAAGAATCCAATTAGAACAGAAGCAATCAGGTGTGAAAGACGGCGTGACGGAGACAAACTTCCAATGTAAGAGAAACTAGGAAATGAAGGGTGTCGATCGTAAGAAGAAATTACATAAAAATCCGACTGAAGGACAAATCAATATGTTGCTTGTTACGGTTGTAATTGACTCGCATTCAACCTTTATTTTCTTTCTTCTTCCATTCACTACATTGACAGTCAATTGTGCAAGATTTTAATGCTGGTGTGTAAGCTTCAAAGACGATTAATTTACCGAACATTACCACTGATTAGTTTCAGTCATCCGTTGTTTGAAATTCTTTCAAATGAATGGCATGTGAATGCAGTGCAGTGGTTTTCAATTTTCTTTCATTCTATTGTTTTTAGAAATCATATCGGGTAACAGACAGAATTCAGAATCCACGTTGAAGCTTGTAGAGATTTTGGTGTAATTATAATTGTAGATATGACGAACATAAATATTCACGATAGAATTACTCGCAATCATTAATTTTTTCTAATGAAATGTAACGCTCTGTATGAGCCGACGAGAAATTCACTAAGAGTTATGATAACGATTCATCGAAATTTAAGCTCCTAAGAAGGCACAATTTGCCATGCTTCTGTAGTGTAGGGAGTTGAGGTCAATGCAATTAACCTTCGCTTAACCTTTTAATTGCAAGCAGTGAGGTTTGGGAGCGGGTTATGCAGCAGCCGGAATCAATGTTGATTCATGTATAGTAACTCGAGCCGTTTTTTAAATTTCCAACAAATTGAAATATGCATGTGTGTGCTCGACAAATGTAATTGTCAGTCAATTCAAATATTTATTTCATCTACGATCCAATTTTTTCCCCACTTTTGTGATGTCTATACCCGTATAAAATGAAAAGCAAATAACTTAAAAAAAACAGGAACAAACAAATACAGAATGTACGAGTAAACTATATCCACATGGCTGTGCTCTGGAAAGAGAATTTTATCGCTCACGCAAAATCAAGACTGACAGATAAATATAAATTGTATACACACATATATATAACGATCATGAAATGAATACAATGACAGGCAGTGAATTGAATGTCATCCTAAAGGCGCTAGAGTACGTGGTTATACGTGATACATCAGAAAAACGAGATTTGAGAATGCGCTACGAACACATATACGCGAAGATATCATTCCAGTAGAGTAGAGAGCAGCTGATGCTCGCGGTTGCACGCCACAAAATTTCAATGCATGGCGAATAGTCGACTGAACATGCATACTGTGAGACGTGAGGCGATATATGGCAAAAGAGCTTGGTGTTCGTTCCCGTGGGACGATGCCGGTAGCGTCGACACTAGTTTCCGCGAACATGTATACATATACATACAAACACGTAGGCGTTCCCGTGGGATGTCAATGTATAAGAACGTATAATCGCGCGCACATCAGCACATGCCAAAACGGTTCTCCTATCAACTATCACAATTCGTTTTTTACTCTCACTTTATTCACCACGTGTCTACATGCGAATATGAATCGCTCTCTCTCTCTCTCTCCCTCTCCCCCTCCTGCTCTTGAGTCTGTTCTAGATTGTAATCGAAGTCATCAAAACTAGAACTATATCCCTCATATTTTTTATTTTTTCTTGTGCTCTATTCATGTTTTTGTTATCAATAGGAAAAAAAATCAAAAGCTATTGTTTCTACTTTATACTTTCCATTGACAGAATCGATTGGCTAGCATAAACTCGACAAGCTTTGAATATTAAGGAATGATAACCATTTTTATATTAATCGATATCTAGCGTTGTTACGTACGTAATTTGACAGATGATACTGCGGTGTATTTTATACACATAATATATAATATTGCAACGAACACAGTATATAGACACGATTTCCATTCAGATATATGTGTGTCTATTCTCTGTACTCCATATCGTATACTACTATTTCTGCCGCGATTGTATCGAGATATTCTAACAATAATGTACGTGCATATATGTACTCGTCATATAGGTGCGTTTGTGTGTATATATTTTGACAGACGTGGCTTTATCAACGATGACAAAATGCTCGCGTACATCTTCCACGGATGATAACGTTATATCCAGTTGCGTATATATCGTTATAACGTGTGCACAATATGCCTTCTCACTGCCAATGTACAAATGTCTACATATATATATATATGCTGTGCGCGTTCCTCACACGCCGAACCGACGTGATCTATACGTTTGCGTTCTGGTGTGGACTAGTATACGGTTTACATCGCAGCATTCACGACTCACTTTATTACGCCCTTTAGCACATGAGGCATCACTACATAAATGTATATCATAACCTCAGGCAATTTTAGTGTACATATTTTTATCTTTTTGAAGCAAAAAGTGATACACGTAGATACACCTTTATTTCACGTGATCGACCTTTTTTTTATGTTTGTCACTACTATAACTGTTCATCTAATTATTCTTGCGGATATTCCATTATTCTTATTGCCAGAGAGTAGGGGAAAGATGTTCAATTAAGGCATTATTTAGAAATTCCGTGACTATCAAAATATCAAACAATGTAAAAGAGATGCTTTTTCACCAATTAAATATGATTTGATTGAATTGTGAGAGTAAGGGAAGTTTCGGTTGTTCTCGATTGATTATTGAAATTTTTCATTCCAGAATTGATAACAAATTTAAAAATATCAAACGTCGAGCGATTGCGGTGAATTCGAATTGATAGAAAATTGTGTTGTTTGGAAATTTACAGAAAACTTTTGTTATATGATGAGGGAACATTTGATAAAAATGAGAAAATTTGGATTATTGAGATGATTGCATTTGTAATAATACGGAGTGCTTGGAGAATATTTTGGAATAAGTTTTACTATTAATAACGGCCGGCGAGCGGCACCCTGAGATGAGTGAATTATATCGCGTGGTAATTTCATCGCGCCTTGCATAACTATACGAAAGAGAATCGCTAATGAGCGTGAATGCAGATGACTAGAGACCCCTGGAATGATATGGAACGAAAGCACATTCACACATATACTAAACTGATATATATATATAGACGCACAAACACATATCTACACAGAACTGAGTAGACGAGAACTGGAAGAAGGAGGTTTGAAGCAATTAGTCGTTAATGCTTATCATTAACCTCGGAGGTTAATTCATGCATCAATTACCAGCACGCGGGGATCGATTGTTCGTAATACGAGTTTGTTTGATGGTGACAGGCGGAGAAGAATTCACTAAATTACTTTCCTCCTAATGTATCATATTCTCTACAAAAAAATTCTTTCCATTCATTCGGAAAATAATTATTCACCGCTATGATCTTGATGAGGATGTTGCCATGTGATTCTTTTCCAACAAGAAATTCTCGAATCTCTAGGAAGGTTGTGATAGAATATAACTCGGAATGGTTCTTCCGTTTTATGTCTTTAGTTATTGTAGTAAAAATCCTCTGCTTTTCTCCTTTCCATTCGTGGAAGGTGGACAAAACCAAAAAAAATTGACGAGAAAAAAAAAGAAAAAAGTAGAAAAAGTATGAGAAACTGGAGCACTTTTGTTGAAAAAAAGCTTTGTATCGGTCATGTAACTGTAACAGGAGATGAAGAATAAGCACAGGAAAATCACTGCGCAAAAGAACCAGAGAGGTGTATGTATACATAGACTTCGTGGGGCCGGACGGTAGACGGCATAATTTAAAACTTTTTCACGTTCTTGGACAGCGCAGATCGTTAATCCATCGTGTTACTCACTGCGTAACTTTGTGGGAGCTCATTTTTCGTTCGCCATAGCATTTCATACTGATGGAAAAGATACTTATAGTAGTAGCAGCAGTGGTGACGATTGTGATGGTAGTCACAGTAACAGTTGCGTTTACAGAACTTGAGTGAATGTGTTTTCGGGCGATACGTTTATTACCAAGACGAACTAAGTAAATATATCTTAGCAGATGCAAGTGAATTGTGTGCTGTACAGATGGTGAATGTACACTGATTCATCATATAAATTAAATTTTCAGATGAATTGGTGAGTATGAATATCTCACCAATGCACAAATTTGGATACAATACGAGGTCTTGATGTTTAAGAAATGGTTCATCAGATAAAATTTTTTTAATAGTCAAGAAATTATTCTTCAAGGAGCATTATGTTGTGCTAAAAAAGATATCAAACAATATATAATAAATTATTGATTAATATTTAATAAATTATTCATATAATGTCATTTGGGACACTAAAAGGTTTAACATCTTTATTAAATTGCGAATAAGCGCAAGCAATCGAATGCCAACGTCTTAGCAAAATAGGGTATCCAATATGGTTATTTATACGATCATATGATTATATGCAGCGTTCTGTCGGAAATTTTCATCAAAGAAATATTTCTTAGTTGTTAATGAACATTTACAAAGACAAGAATAAATATTCATTGAAATCAAAACATCAATTGATTTAATTGCGATAAATATTTATTAGTCTCAAATAACTTTCCAAGAAGAGTTTTGATAAATGCAATTTACTACTTCCAAATAAATCCTTCTATCAGTGTATAACATCCCTATTTACGCTTTTTTATTCAGACGAGTTATTTTCCTCTAATTTTTGTGTGTTATTCAGTTGCGTTTTACTGGTTTTGAAAGAACACTAAAGAATTATTCGGCTGTCAATGTGAATGTGAGAACGCGGCTCTTTTCCAGATCTTTTCTTCTATATACCGTGTGGCGGTTACTATGTGGCGCTTCAAAGAGCTTTATAAACCTGAAAGATCGCGCCAACACGCGCATCGTTGTCGTCGTATTCCTTTCCCCGCACATATATACACTGGCAGTTACATTATGCAGTAGCGACGTCCCGAGCGAAGAAGCCACCTGTCGACATCCCTGACGTCGCATTTTGCGATGAAAGCTTATGCTTTGACGTCTATTGAACCACGATTTTATATTTGTGAAGAAATATTTTGCACTCCCGCCTGGAAATTGACATTCGAATTGAATGTTGATTCGTAATATTTATGTATACCGTTCACCGAATGACATTTCAAGTGGAATTCTCTGATGAAAAATACCTGAAACCGCCATGTTTTACGTTCTCATTATTGCGAATCAATCAGAAGTTCTGAAATGTTATTTCTAACACCTGATGTATATCTAGGTGGCATAGAGAAAGAGTAAAACCTCTTGGGAATTTACCCGAGCGTGTGTAAATGCCATTTCATCATTTTCTCAAAGCACTCTAATATGGTCCACGATAATATTCCCAGAGGGACAGACTGTTCGTCTATATATCATTCAAAGGACTATCATCTATGATATCTCCAGGCGAAAGCCGTCTACGCCTCAGTTTCATCACATTGCTCGGTCTTCACATATATATATATAATATGTAATCTATAGATGTAAAACCGTAATTTAGAATATTAAATGGAATCGGTCGATGAGTCGAATAATTGCGATCGTTAGTATTGCATGGAGAAGATGTTCGACTGTGATATTTAGCTGGAATACGCAATATCGGCGTGTTACAGCTCAATACGGCGCTCCTCTGGGGGAGTTGTTGCAACAATACGCTATATAATACAACTGCAATAGTCGTTTACGAAGTCCTTGGTAGGGAAATATCAGCAATATCTCGAGGTAATGCAAACTCTGGCCATAACACTCTTGAGAACATTTCCATGATGACAACTTGTGTTAGATGAATCCTTGTCGTATTGGAATAACCCAAACTGTTGTCTAAGCGTAGTCTTGAACTTTTGCAAATTTCAATTCTGTCCTTTATGTAGGAATTATTTTCTCATATCAAACTGCAAAATCAAGTATGAAATTTGACGTAACCTGGAAACACGATATAATTATGAATAGACATAGATATTATCATAGACAAGAATAGTTGCAGCAATCTCATCACAAGTACTGCAACAGCCGGCAGATATTTGCCTAATTACAATAACAATTTGGATGTCTATTAGAAATGTTATGGTTGCTCATATCAATGAATCAGGGGACTTTATATACTCTGACGATCGTGTGCGAACCTCCTGTTACTACTGAAAGATTTGTTGATGGAACAAACAATAGTTCAGTTGATAATGCATTATTATTTGCGCAACAGTATGCCCTGTCTCTTTGATTTCCTATTCGTATCAAGACTTCGAATCGCTGCCGATATCAATTTTTTTGATACCTAATATAAAGTCGAAAACCACTATATGGTGGTAACATTAAATCCATGAAAAGCTGAGTGAAATACTCCTGGAACTTAAGAAGCTACGGGAAAGCAATCTCAATGGGCCAGATCGACGCCTTTCGTCGAATATCGGTTGTGATGTAAAGGAACGTGGGAGCGCAATGTCTCGTGTCTGAAGCTCGTGAATTCAATGCCCCAAAATTGCCAAAAGGAAAAAGACTTTGTGCAGAATTACGTAAAAATTTTACGTCGTATGAGTTATGTGTGCGTGGAATATTTTAGTAAAATCCAATTTTGTATTACGTGTTATTTTAGAAGAGAAACATTTTTCTTTATATATTTCAACGTTGATGCAGCAATTAACCTTATGACGCGTGTAGCATTATTTGTCGCCTGGAGTTAAATTGCACGTTGGTGTGAATGTGCCGGAGTGCTGCGGCATATGTATATCTATTCATTTGTGAGACACTATATGATGTCACTCGGCATGTAACGTCATTTCTGAGAACAACCGCTTACGCAAACCTTGTCTGCTCTTCTCAACAGCACTCGCATGTTTGGGTAGTAATACCTTGACAAAATCGAGTTGAAAAAGTTGAGTGAACTATATACATCGCGTTAGGTATATACTGTTGCGTCTTAGTTTCCAACTTGGCGTGACTCATCTCTACCATTTTGTGGTTGGTCTTATCGCGAGGGGTGATGAGGAAGCACAGAATATACGTGGCAACACGTTATTTAATTAAAAAGTCACCAGATTCCCTATTTTCCAGGTTACTCTTTATACTCATCCATGCGAATTTCAAGTTTTTCCAACTGATCTTGACAACACAAGAGTAAAGATTTAATTTACGACACTTTCCACTTTCCAAAACTATTTAGATTCAAATATTCTATGAATTATCATAACAGTTGAATACAATCAACGCTGATTTTCATGTTCGAATCAAGATATAATGACATGGCATGTTGCACTTGATGCAGTTTTAATTCGTGCATAATCCGAATGAAAGAATACTCATCTCTAAAGGCAGAAAACAAATTTGTATAGAATTAAAAAGCTAATTTTGCCATGGGACAAACTTCTTGAGCGAATCTCTACGAGCGCTGCAGTATCTATACTATATACTCTCCTTTTTCCACCCATAAACACATCATTTAACCCCCAAGTTCACGAATGCACTCCAGTTACGTATGGATACATGAGATGTATTGATTATGCTGTTTGCATATTTTGTTTTCTCTCATTGTAGATTCTTTATGAAGGTGAAAAATATTATGCAGTATAAATTCTTTATGACTTGACTCTTCTCATCTAACAATGATTTGGAATAATGAATTTCGATCATGAATAATTTGAGGTGATCCAACGATGGTTGGATTTTCTTCGTTATCTTTCTTAGCGCCTCATATGCCCTATTAGAAACTTTGTGCTCTTGTCGTAGCAAAATATTTAATGAATTCATCAAAACTACGTTTTCATGGATCGTCTTAATCGAATACGATTCTGCAATCTCATATCTTCCCCAATCGATGACTAATTGTGTATACACATACTGTTACAGACTAGCCATTTCTCTATTCAATTTCCCACACTCAATTAATATATTTAAATCTAATTATTATTCAAATTCTGACTCAAAAGTTGAATGAAATATTCATTTGTGGTTGAGCAATTAGTTGTCAACCACATTACTTAAGTTGTAGATAACTGCAAGACATCAAAATTGTCCACACGTGTGAACGTTGAATCATCGCAGAATCATGGTAAAATAGCTAGTAAATATTCGCTTATTTACTAGCTCGTCATCAATAACTTTTAAATGAAAAGTGGCTGCACCACTCCAAACGCGGAAGTTCAATACAAACATTCGAGACTATAACTTCATTAGCATCACCAAACTCATACAAGTGTTCATCATATATAAATTCAGAGTGCGCAAACGAATCATATTTGAACTGAATCAATTGAAAAATAATGAAGAATAAATATTCATCAGAAATCTTTTCGTTTAACGCGAGGTCAACAATCAAAAATTGCAATCCAATTTCGTATTATAAAGATCAACAATCAATAATCAATGAACAGAAAACTTTCATCTAAATCAACACATATATATAATAATAGGTTCCGATCGAGAGGCATCAGGAGCCAGGCATCAAAAATCAATTATAATTGGGCAAGACATTAATTAAACAATCTTGATTTGAATCATTCCGAACTCAACACCAAACAGTCATCACAATTCTCATTAGATTACTGTACATTTACTGCTATTCTTCCAGAGATAGAAACATTTAAAACGAAATAAAATTTATGGGAAGTGCATCACTATGATTTTATGGGATCATCGAAGGAATTTTGTTTTCCTTTTGTAATTCTACTCTGAAGATTCCCCATCTTTTCATATTTTTGACTGATTCGACATCTCAAAATGTTTCTCATGAAGGCAAAAATATAATAACTGTCTGATGCTAAAAGTAATTCGAACGATACATCATTTTATATATGACTCAGGTCAGTTGTCTGAGGGTAAGAAATATTTCCTCGTCATGAAAATATGATTTAATAATTGATAACATCAAAGTCGTCTAATTCTCTAGAGATTATCGCTGGACATTGTGACAAATACTTGGAAATATAATCAAGTAATCCTTCGATGGTGATTACTGGTATTCAAGGATTGTGGTAACTCATTAGGTTTCTCTGATTACAGGATTTAGGCATGTCACGCGATGTCCGTCATAGATGTTATATGGGAATAACCTATCCAGTAATATCATAAGCAATGCCATTTGCTGCTTGGCCGATCCGCCAGACAAACGCCTCGGTACAGTATATGTGTGCTCATGATCGTGACTAGAAAGCTCGAAGGGTGAACAGAAAAATGATGATCAGTAATATTTGGTATAAGGCCGTTTGAATTCTCAAGAATAGAAATACATAAAACTAGTTGGTATAAACTTTACGTATTAGATATATATATATATATGAACATGTATAGATAGTAGAAAAGGGTCGACAGAGAAAAACGACGCGAAAGCGTGAGATAAAAGGATATATGAAGAGGCAAAGGTACGAGTACGGTCATGTCGAAAGGCCACCGTGAATCCGCGCTCTGATTTACGCGATGCTTAAATGCATCTGTGAACACGAGATCTGCATGTACCAGTGCACAGCTGACGGTATTTGACCTACCGTAAATACATTACGAAAGCTTTATCTGAGATGTTCTCGTGTTCTATAATTCATTGACTATAACTTATCCACCGTAAACTATTTAGTTCTATGCACATTCAGTGACAAGTGGACCTACATGAAAAATCGAGAAGAAGAGAATTTCAAGTCAACATCTGATTGGAGTTTGTCCCTACTTTGATGATCAGCTGATGGGCAGCAAAATGTCGCTCGTTGTCTCTCTATTCGCTTGGCTGCAAGTTCCGCTGGCGGTGTCATCCCCTGAGGTTTCATTACATGGCTGGCTTCCCGAGACAAACAGGACTTGGCATCATGGCCGGATGGTCCCTAGTTGCTACCGAATGTCTCTTGCGTATTCCTGTTCTCCCAAACCATCGCCTCAAACCTTTGCTAGCCACTGTGATTCACTGTTCCCTAAGGTTTTGCTCATCTCGTACGTACCTGTGTTGGATTTTCATTTCCGATATACTTGAATGATGATGGCATTGTCGAGACAAGAAAAATAAAATAGTGCAGAATAGAAGACAAAAAGATGGAAAAGGAGGAGTAATCGTTAAGCATCGCCGGCACCCTATTATATTCATATATATGTATGTATTTTACATATATAGAGAGCATTTTCTCGTTGCTTGAGGCGTCACGAGGAGTCGATAGTGATTGTACCATTAATGTTGGGTTATGTCGGCAATTTATGCCTGGTCGCACCAGATGGTCGAAGATCGTCAATCGATATCTGGATTAGATGTAAAAGTACGTGCAAAATAGTTTACAGTGAATGTCGAGCGCGACGGAAGTCTGCCGCGAGGGATGGCGAATCGCAGTATCGGAGAGTGAATATGAAGACTATTGATGAGTCGACGAAAGAGCAAAGATCTACTATATATATACTAAATATATAAGGTGAGCAAACGTAATCCTATCGAGACTATTCAAGCTCAGCCGTATTTGGCAATGGGAATGAACGATAGAAACGGAAACCGGTCGATATTACGAAATAAAATCCGGTATATTTGACGTATGGGGACGAAGTGTGAAACGGTGTGTGTAATGTGTATGGTGAAGAGTGATGTCAAGCGCGTGAATTCATTCATGAAAAAAAATCTAGTATGTGGTGAAAGTGCCCACAGTTTTACGTGTATATGAGTACACATATACTTATGTAGTGAGAAAGAGATTATTCTCACTCGGACAGCGCACATATGTCCGCCCACGGAGTCTCGAGACCCCATTCACGCATCCGAGACGCACGCGAATGAATGAAAATGCTCGTTGAGCAACGAGCTCTTCCGATGTTGAGTTGGCTAACAGGGCGCTTCTGCTGTGTATAACAGAGAATGTCGAGTGTATACACTGCACTGCTTGTTGCCAACGGGTAAAGAGTGAGTGAAAAAAGAAAAAATCTCAAATCTCTCAAGCATCTTATCATATACTGAAAAATCCTCGTGAAATACTGTTTACATCCAAGTGTATATTGTAGTTTTATACAGAGATACTCTCGTAATTCAACTGGGTCTACACTTCAAATCTACTCTTTAAATCTGATTTTTGAGTTCAATCTACTGCAATCTCATTCTTTTTTTTCTAAAGTTCCCAATCCAAAATGTATATCAGTAAATATGATACTATACAAGTTCATTGTACAAAGTATCGGAAGTCAAGTAGTTTTACATCAAGGAAGAGTTTCATATGACATATTTGCAACTTCGCGCCATATATTGCAATCTTACACGGACTTCTGCAGTACTATAATTTATCAATAAAGTTGTAAAATCGCAAAATCTGAACACGAAGAATTCATTCATGGTTTTATACAATTATCAACCATTTAAAAATCTTCGAATTTGAAAATTATAGAATTATGTATGAAAACGTAGTCAATGAACTACATTTGTGAGATCATACGAATGAGATAATTCATGAAATGAAAAGGATAATAATTGATGAGCCTCCCCTATCACTCAGAATTACGAGGTAGCTATTGAATTGCTATCTAAAACTCAATAATTCATCATGAATGTGAATATGAAATAGTGTATTATTTATTTACAATTTCACACTTCGTTATTTCAAAACTTTCATCTTCATCTTCGAATTAAAATCATAGCAGTTTTTCCTAGGAGGAAATAAGTCTAAATCGACATAAGTTAATTCTATTTTTTCGTTATTACCAATTTTTGGAATAGTTTTTGTTTGATTTTCATTCCAACTTGATCAAGTGTGAAGATGGGGCTGAATGGTGGAAAGTTTAATCGGATAGGGCGCACACGAAGAATCTGCCCGTGAAGGAATGGAAGTAAAAAGGGTTTATATAGACACAAGGGAGAGGGTGATAGGAGTTGCGAACCATATATACATATATATATAGATATGGATACATATCTATAGACGTGCAGAAGGCCGAAGTTGGACGTTTGAAGTCGTATTTTTCCGCCTTTTCATTCCTTTTTCCATTCTCGGATCTGCGACAGGGATTCATTGTCTTGTGTGGGTAGCGGTCCGGTGTGCAAGACAGGGATCTTCTATTTAATGCCTATTGTTTGCAGAAAAGTCCTAGAATGTAGTAATGTAAAATTGGGAAGAAGAAAGGGGTAAGAAGACATATTATTTTTTAGATTTTGGTATCGCGTGAATCATAAAGATTCTGGTCGAGTTTTTGTCGGGTTATCATTCACGTTTATTCTTTGATATTTTTCAACTGTTGAAGATCACCTGTAACCCTTGAGCAGAACAGCTGCACCATAATCAGTGAATAATACTCAACTTTGTTCACCGCACAATCTTTATGTTTCAACTAGACAATTAAATTACACAAACCATAAATGTCTGTAACGTAAATCACGATTGCGAGGATACAAGCAACGACTTTTAATGCTAGTTGTGTGTACACCACAACCAAAGAGGCAGACCTGTACAGCACCAACTTACGGACAAGTTGGTGCTGTTAAACCGGCTGACCAGTTCACTTTTTCCCCCCTCCGTTTATTCTCTCACTCTCACCCACAGAGTCCCTCACTCTCAGACTTGAAGTTAGTAATCTCGGTAGTACGGAAACTTTACGAGCGTACCGTGACCTCTATTCCCGTGATCGCTCCGCGCCAAGTTCATTAAAATTTTACGCAAAATTTTATCCAATATATATTCATATAAGATGGCGGATTTTTACGTCAGTCAGAGCGATCACTGGCAGAAGCGAACGCGAGACGTCCAGGTGAGAGAAACTCGATATGTACATAAGTAGAGTACCACCAGACGATATTTTACACGCAACGGGGAGTCACGCTGGTCGAATGTCCTGTGTATACCCTGATTCTGTACAGGACGGCTGTATTTGTGTGCAACTATATATGCATAGACGCTTCCAGTATAAAAAAAAAACCGCGCACAGTACGAAGTGTAATGTATTAACTGCGTCAACTTTATTTACCTTTTCTATACAACGCATTTTTCATACAATTCTTATACACAACACAATATATGTATATATTGCGGGACGGTTCCGTTTGTTGGACAATAGAAATACACACGCGTCACTGTTCTGCTCGACATCCCAAGTTTAGTTATTATATTTATTATTCGTTTTTATTTTTAGTCTTTTTTTAGTGAAGCAAATAATGGTCCGTGTACAGTGAGCGGTACGCTTCAGTTTCTCGTTATTTACATTTTCGAAGCTCTATTTCATAAATGCGCACGACTCAATTGTCTATTTCTTCAACATGTCCACACATTTAATGAACTCGGCACAAATATTCATTTATCGTGCATAACCTCATAAATGCCATTTTCTTATGAAGCAAAATCGTTTGATGATCATGTCAGCGCATATTAGCATTATTAAATAAAAATGATGATTTTATTTTCTGAAAGTTCACATGAGTTTTTTTTTTAAATTAAATGGAGAAATTCACCTGCGTAAATAAAATTTGGCAGGAAGATTCCGACCATAGTTATGTGAGTAGCTGGGGAATGAATCACCGGTCACATAAAATCAATAACATTTATCTTTTTTTCCGTCATAAAATAGATCACTCTTTTACGATGGGAAGTGATAGACATGCGTGGAAAAATTGATGCCAAATATTTTTGGTAAAATTCAGAAACCGAAATTGGAGCACGATGAAGTAGAAATGATAATTATTATGAATGTATCCACATGCCAAATCAATCCTTGTGTCTCATCCAAGTGAATGGCACGGTGAACGAAAAAGAAAAAATCAAACACAAAAAAGGAGCAATGTTCTCATGGAGGAATAAATGGAAATGTATATTGATACATGTTATCAATATACATTGCACAATCCATTCATGTTCTGGAATAAATACATCGGATTTTCGATACATATTGAACGAAGCTTCATGATGGGTGGGAACAAAAATGAGAAGTTCATATGGATGTTGATTGGCGAAGCATTCATCGTATTCTGTCGTATATAAACTGTTCCATTTGCTTTCGACTCGTTGACGAAATAAATCTGAAACAAAAAACTTCAAACTTCCCCTGTGTGTTTCAATCGTTGACATTTCCATGAATTTACACAACTCTATTTTTATTATTCTCCTTTATTGTTTGTTACCGGGAGATTATATAGGGAGAATAGCAGTATTCATACACTTGAACAATTACTCATTGACCATATTGGCATCAACAATTCATCAACAAATGGTATTTTACGTGAGCATTGGATTACACACTTGTATTCTTTCCCAGTTTCATTGACTATTGCGCTGATTAATTATTGATGGCGTGCGTACCATTAGGTGCTCGAATTATTTACAATTTCTATCAAGAGCTTCCAATTAATGTAAATTTCACATAGATTTCATTCGCGTTTACTATATTTGATATTGTCGTCGGAGTTAAACACTGTTTATTATCTATCATAATTGTATTTACCCAAAAAAATTTGGTTCAAGTTAAGAAAAATTTGGAAATACAAGTCGGCATGGAGTTGACTTCATGTTCTTTTAATGTCAAATACAAATATCACCACCACATATGTGTGAAGAAAAAACAGATCATGAACAACACGAAAAAAATGTGTTAATAGAAATAAGCTGTCCATACACTATTTATGTAGTGAATAACATCGTACCAGGAAACATTTAATTTATTCGTCGTTAGAAGATTGAGTTATATCGGTGTATGCAAGGTAAGCCATCGGGCGTGAATAATTTATCATGCAAAATATAAAAACAAACGTATTAATCTATTCAACTATTCATAAAAATTCTCTTTACTGCGCCTTAGTTTGATTATCAGAATCGAGTTGATCACTATCTGAACGAACCCAATTATTCAAAAATGCATCTATTATAACTCTGATCAAATGTTAATCAGTCTTATGCAAATACATCGATCGAATACGTAATACCGCGAGTTATCTAGTGGTATTGGAGTAATGCTGCAAAGATAATACGACTATGGGACAGCCGTCATCGAGATTAGAATGGTAAGCTAGTCACGTTGCTTCATTAGTATAGGTATTTTAGAATGACAGGATTGCCGTAGAAACTGCTGTCGACCAGGTGAAAATTGAGCTGGGATAACAATAATTCAGACGTCGCATACCAATTGCAATTCCCAAATACACTCAATAGTAAATGTACATTAAATATTATTCGCATCTAATTACCAAAGTCGCACAATGTTCGCGGATTCATCGTCGGCAGTCACTTCGCGTAATTAGGTTAATCGTGTTAAGCTTTCGACAGTGATAATACTAATTGACCAGAATATAAATGATTCGTTGCAATTTTTGTATGTATGAGAAATCATTGTTTTATCTGAATAGCCGACTACAATCAAAAAAAAAAACCCAATAATCGATATTGAATCCGAATAATTATTTTTCAAAGATGAACACATGCAGGAATGCTGAGGAAAGTGCAAATGAATTCACTCTGTTATTCATCCTTTGAATGCTCACATCATTAGAGTAAAAGCAGTATCACTTTATAAGTCTTATATATTCCTGCATTCATCAGTGTTCTATTCATTACATGTATTTTGTATTCAATTATAATGTTCACTCTTGCATGATACGTATCCACTTGAATTTACGATAGGAAAAATTTGAAAAAAGTCCGGAAAAGGTTAGGCCTCAGATTTTACACCAATTGTGTTATTGATGCACGGATCCTCAGCTCAAACTATTCGACCCTTACATGCCCATTGTGAATTTGACTGATGTGCGATAGCACATATAAGTTTGTAATATAAAATGCATGCATTGTACAAATAATAAGACATAAAAGCGTTGAAGCGTGACTGTGATGATTACCCAGGTGGAGTCGTGCGCATAAACACTGTTGGTGGGCCCACCAAGTGCTCGCGGAAAATTTTAATGAGCATCTTGAAGCGCGCGAAAAGTAACCCTGTGGCGAGTAGGCAAATCTCTCGTCAAGTAGAAACGAGAGAGTGGCGCTGACTAGCAAACCGCGACGTGCGATCAGGTTATTGTTAGTTTGCTATATAAAGTCACTTTATTATGTACGGCTTCTATATTGTGTTCGTCCCCGATGTAGAAAACCGAGTGAAACAAGAGAGACTAAATATTAATTGGGGACGACTGAGTTGATTCTGTCATTCATTGCCTCACAGAGAGAACAAACAACTTTTCGTCTGACTAATATAAAATATTCGATGACGAGCATGTTCACTTTAGTTATTCTCATGCGGCCGTGTTGCTCTTTCGCCCATCCGAAAGTTTTTTCTTGTTATAAACACAACGCTCAGTCCACATCAAATCAACGACTGCCATGCAAAGTGTAACTTATGCGCGTCAGTGCTTTCATAATTTACGCGACATGGATAACCTGTGAGAATTGTGTACATCGCTCACGGCGGCGCCAGCGGGTTTTTGAGGAGGGTGAAACGAGCCAGTGGACGACCTCCGGGAATAATGAGATGCGTTCGCGGCAGTATAACGAACTCGTCGAGGCGATGATAACTCGGTTTAATTGCATTCCTTTGCTTCTGGTCCCGTGACGATGTTCTGGTGTGTACGGTTTGTGACGCGATTAATGACATCCGGTGGGTTTACAGTGCTATATTATAAATACTGTGCATGTATTCAAATTTTCTTCAGCATTTGACAGAACAATATAGACATAAATGTTTATGACATTAACTATGACCATATATTACTGACAACTCTATCTATTACATGATGATCAACTTTGAATTTATTCCCAATTACGATTACATCTTGTGTTTTGGTGAAAGTATATTTCAAGTGTTTGGATAATATATCAGTGTCTTCTCAAATTTGTAGTTGCGGAACGGCAAACAGAATCAAGTAGGAATATACACTTATATAGAGCGGTAAAAGCTTTAGTGTATAATACCCCGCGGAATTAATTGCGTTTGCTCGGGACTGCTTAATCATATCACCATGGGAGTATCAGACACACCAGTATTCAAACTCCCGTGTGTCGTGTATAATCACCGAAACTATTCTAGAAACAGCTCTCCATTATATTATTCTATGTATGTTGGTGAAGAAAATTTGTTTCCTGTTGCTATCGCATCGCATGAGAACTTGACCATCGGCAAATTTGGCGCGGCTCTAGTATTGGTGATAAATAAGCGTCATTTCTAAAATTGAGTTGAAGCATATCAATGTTGCTTAATCAGTAATCATATTTGTAGGAAACAGTAAGAGTGTGAGTTAGCAACAATGAGTATGTTTCATTTAAAAAAGAAAAAAAAAACAAAACGGGTGAACTTTTTGCTGTGGGCATATATAAGCATATCAACTCTGCCCAAAAAAAATTCCCAATATCATTTTTCACCGATTGTATAAGAAGAAGCAGTGATTTTGACTTCAAATTGCGCTTCCACTTCTTTATAAAAATATCACAAAAAAAAGCCGGTCATTTACGTGGCTTTCCCTTTTAAATGACAATTTCACAAGGATCAGAACGGTGTCACAATCATACAAATTCTTCTAGTTCCATTCATGACTACTTAAATAATTCGTAAGAGAAAGAATGAAAATTGTGTTCATGATGGAGATTATGTTTTTGTCATTTGGCAACCCAGAAGTCGGAATGGAGACGCTTGAAAAAATATTGCAACTGACAGCTGCAAACTTCAATCGAGGATGAACAAGCTCAATGCCCATTCTTTCGAACAAATATAACCACAAAAGGACATTGGCGCTTGCAGAATTCAGTATTAACCACGCAAACAAAAGAATAATATCTTGGTGTTACCCTTGGATATAAATGACTTGAAATTAATACAGATACGCGCGGCAAACTTCTATTGTATTGCGTAAACATTTTACTGAGCATAAGTTTGTAATAGAGTAAGAGATATAATGGCAGAATTACTCAAGTATTGTGTGCGCCCGTGTCTATCTGTGTGTTTGTGTGCGATATCGTCAGTTCCATGTGACTTCATTCTCAGCATCCATTATCATCACATCCCATAGACAACCCACTTCATTCGCAGTCATTATCCAAGGATTTTCAGCAAGCTGTAGTATGATGATAAACAGATTTTCCACAGTGTTCATATAACGTTTTTGTATCTACCTCGATGGAAATTATTAAGAATAAAATTCTTGTCCCATTCGATCGTGAAGCGTTCATCTACAAAAGTTATAATGCATCTATATCTATCAAGTCATTTTTATGGCGGATATACATTATGAAACCGTTATTGCATGGATGGAGAAAAAAAAGGACAGTGCACTGACGCATTGAATCAAGAAAATTGAATTAGAATGCAAGGGACTGGTCGTTCGCGTTTCGCGTGATGAGAATTCAATCGCATGAGAATTACGAGGGCATGGTAAATTAACCACAAATTAATTCGATCATATTCCCACTTCTGTTAGGTAGCACCACAATCTCTCATCATTTTGATGGTATGGCGTTATTTGTGTCTCTGATATAATTATAACGAATCTCAAACAAAAACAGAAAAAACGATATCGAGTGAGTGAGAAGGAGGAAAGTAATGTTGGGCACTTCGTTAAACCAGGTTTCGAATTCAGATGGTCATGAATCGACAAAGAGAAAAATATACCACTGCCTTTAACCAATGAAAGGAAATGGATAAAGAGTTCAAAGCAGTAAAACGTGAACCGCATGCGCAACATTGAACACCAAACGCAAGTCGATTAACTTCTATTCCTGAGTTTCGTATTTCCATTCCAAATATTTTCATAAGCATACATGTAGCGAATCGTAAAATTTCGCTCTTGTTCGATTGTATCAAGTGGTCTGTTTGAAAAACAAGATCAAAATTATATGGAAAGAAATACGAAGAAAAAGTACGATGGGAAAGAGAAGCTTCATATGGATATATTATGAGTGCGAATGTGGCAGACATTCGAGAATTTTTAGAATTTTGAAATAAATAAATAAATAAATCGCAGTTGGAAGAAAAATAAAAAAATGCTTCTACGTGTGACGAGTAGCAGCTCGGATTACATTTCGTATATTAACAGAACATCAAATTGTAATTGATAGAACCTCCTGATTACCCACGGTGAATTCAAATATGGACCGAAAAAGCTGACTGATCTATTCATTTGAAGTTGTCATCTGATTATAATTGATGACGCAACTATTGATTCAATTAAACTATGCTCTTATAGATGGACTTGAAAGTGCATAATCAGAAAATCTAAATTTGTTAACATCAATGAAAATACAAAGAATTTGAAATATTCTCCGACTGTTTTTACAGTTATTGTTTATTGCAATTTTTCAAACAAAATGAAATTCATAAAACCAGTTTTTGAAACAAATAATGTATGCAACAATTACAGTTGATCAAATTTTCGACCTGAATTCTTTGGACGAGAGACATTAAATTTCAAATAAATTTGTTTCTAATTTTCATGCAATTATTTTTCACAAAGTCGCAGCAATTCTGGAGTGGAGCATATTTATGATGTATCAACGATTTATTTTTTCATTCGTTTTGAAACTTCCAAGCGAGCTATGGTCGTTCATATGCAAGAAAAAATTGAAATTTGTATCATACATTGCAAGTTATGACTATCTCATATAAATCCAACGAAGGAAACAGAAATTGTTGTACACATTCCTAAACTCACAATGAAAAATAATTCCGTATAAATGCATAAGTTTTATTTTCTATCTAACCTAATCTATTTAATCTAATTTTAAATTTCCTCTTGACATATTTTGTCTGCTTTTACGAATACCAACGAAGATTCACACCAATAGACCCTTTCTGACCCAAAGCACCACCCTGTGTTAGACAGGAAAAATATTAGATTTTTACTACCCCCTTCAATTTTACGTTGGTCCCGAAGGTTTCAAAAAGGAGAGGTTCTACTGTATTATTATAAACTTGAACAATTATTCGGAAGACTCATAGTTTAATTCATTATGTTAGTGTTTCAATATCATCATAATCTTTAATCTCGTATACCAGTTCAATTTACATCATTCTATTGAAATGCTGATAGGTACTAAACAGTTCCATCTTCATAACAATATTAGACACAGACATGCAGTCTACTTCGTATTCTTCTAATAACGTTTTAGGTTGTGCCTACTAATACGATACATGTACATGAAACTCTAAATACTTTTCATTTTTACCCTACAGTATCATTAATATACTAAAATGAATAGCGATCACGAGTTGACATTTCCTGACAATAGCGAAACTGATTGTAATAATCGCGATACGAGAATCGATGCTTCTTTTATACAAAGTATAGCCAAAAGAATATCGTGATAATCGCGATACCGTTCAGTGATGAGAGCGATACTTCTTTCTTCGTGCATGACATCATCAATCTTTCAGTGTGTTTGAATACGAGCTTTTTTTGACCTGGCCAAGACAGTCTTGTCTGTCGTAACGTTCGAAAAAAAATACCGCTGCTGAAACGATATAGGTTAGTTACCTCAGCTAACTTCTTTGTATGTATCACCAGGATTGCTGTAACAGCAGTACTGAACCAACAATTTTATTGAATAGCTGTAGCAGCTGTCTAGATACATCAAACAGGGATACAATGAATCTTATCCAACAGATAGTTATGAGAGCTATCTACCGAGTTGTTCATGCGGGGCACACAAAAAGTCATCCGCCATGAAGAAAGGTTGAATGAAGAATGGCATGATTTTGTATTAGGTGCCACAGTGATCTATATCGTTGTGGCAATAATCTAGATAGCTCTGACATCTATCTAAAATGAAAGCTGATGTAGTAATACAGAAAGTTAGTGTAACTATGGATATTTCCATAGTATCTATCTATGATTATCTATCTAGAATATAACTGTGGAAGAAATCTGTTTTTTTTCAGTGCACCAGTCCTTCAATAACTGTTTCCGACTGGGTCAATTTGTCCGAATCATCAAGTATACCCTATCACGACCGTCTCATCAAGAATCAACATCATCTCGTTCGGAATTAATCTGATCTGTTTATTTCAGACTTTTTCAGCTCCAACAATCATCTGTGAAATTTGATCAAGGGTGTCATTGATCGAGACTACAAGTTATTCCTTTGATACCCGAACCAGAGGAGACAGGTTGAACAGGATGGACAGGATGGTTGTTAATCCAACACGTTCGATAGCGATTGGATTGGATCAAAAGGTGCTGACTTTTTTTACCATTATTCTCAGTATTTTTCTTCATCAAACAATTGCCAACATACACTTACGCTGACAAGTCAAATAGAATCTATTATACATAATATACATACACATATATATATATAATTATATATATATATATATGTGTGTGTGTGTGTCTGTGTATGCACGGTCGCATTCATTATCAAGACGACAAACTTCGAGCATCCAAAGAAACGATAGTTTATAATAAGAATGGAAAAGATGCTAGAATCTAATATCTCGTTCATTCGGTCATTGGATGACAAATTAATTATTTATTTTCATGATTGTTCCCGAAGATAATGTTGAAATCATAATTCTACAATTTTCCTCGCACTCTTGCCGCTCGTTCTGGAAATGAGATATTGTTGCCGTCATGATATAAATTCGAGACCACAGCTAACTTCTCCAATATATCTGTAGGATTGATGTGACAGCAATATTGAACCAATGATCCTGTTAAATAACTGAGGTAGCTATCTGAAGGCATCGTACGGGGATACAAGGCATATCATCTCAGAAATAATTCTGACAGCAATTTACCGGATTGTTAACACAGTAACAATAACAACTTATTCGCTAAGTCGCTGCAATGAAAGGACGTTCGAAAATGATATTGTGATTCTTATGTACTTTATTATACCAGTTAGAATCGAATTTATCACTCCATTCAATCCCGAGTTGAAATAATGAGGGCCGATGTGATCGGAATCAAGGGACTGACCAGCGATATTCAGGCGCGACTAGAAATTGTGCCATCTACGGCCAAAACGTAATCATTGCTATCGCCTATGTTTTTGTGCATGTTGTTAGAAATGCATATTATTCTGCCAGCCACACCGCATGTTTGCGTGAGCATGTACGCGTGCATGAGTTTGTTTTGATTGGAAATTATCAGCTCTTTGAACGATTCATTCAAATACCTTTTTTTTTCTTGTTATTCAGTATGACATGAAACGACTGGCACGAAACACGAAATTTATATTCTCTCGTGTAATAGTTGAAATCAAATAAATATTATCCATTTTTCATTTGACCACGATTACTTTATTTCAAGCAATCATACGAATGGTCATAAAATTACATTTAGTATTGGGAAGCAGTTCAAAGCAGTTTTGTGTGTATATTTTTAAACTGATGCAGTTGGAAAAATAGAGACTATAACCCAACTCCGACTGTAGGCAATGAAAACTAATATTGCGGAACATCAATTAGGACGATATGAATATTACTTATTTTTTCTTTGTATAAAGTTATCATTTATTTGACACAATTAAAATATTTGAATACATCGTTCATTCGGCACATATAAAATGATTACTTGTACCATATCCATATCCACGATTTCGTCGATCCTAATGAATCATCTTAGTGCAGGAATTAATTAATTTGAAATTAATTTCACATTTTGATATTCATTCAGATATTATTATTTATCAATATGAATCAATACATACTTTTTCATTAGTGTAAAATCACGTTACTTTCGATTGATTTTCCGCGATATTTGCCTGTTGCGGAAAGTTTAATGTAATTATAAGATTTGAATTATGTCATCGATATATTAAAACGTTGTGAGGAAATGAGGTTAAATAAAAACGATTGCATCCTAGAGATGTTTTTAGGTATCGTAGCATCTGTATTACTGCAGCAGCAATTTAGATAGTTCTAACAACTATCAAGGGAGAAAGCTATTATAACCATTCTAAATGGCTGATGTAGTAATATGAGAAACTAGAATCACTGTGAATATTTCCATATCACCTATTAATTTTTTAGTTCAACTATCTAGTTTATCGCTGTGTAAAAAATACCATTTTTTCTCACCGTGCGCGTGACTCAGAGACTCTGTTCTCTCTTGTGAATTTTGGCCCCATCTGAGAAAGAAATACACCTCTGGAACAGCTTGTTCGAAACCGTAGTGGTGAGCTGAGGGAGAGCAATGAATTCGGTGGTGCCGTTTGTTGCGGTCAAGAATTTGAGCGCTTGTTGAAGGTACTTCATGTGAGTGGAGGAGAGGGGTTATATAGAGAAATCAGAAACTGAAAGACGGAAACGAGGTCGAAAGAAACGATAGGAGGCACTTCCTGTTGGAGAACTTGCTATGTACGACGGGAGTATGCGAGTAAAGAGAAATAATAAAAAGACTGAAAGGGTGAGTAGACTGAAGCGAAACGAGAAAAGTGTGTGCGAGTAAGAAAAGCAATGAAACAGTAATGCATACTACTTCCTTCGCTGCGCGCTATGTTATCAGCTCATCGACACGAAAAAAGATCAAAGACATTTTGAGTAATTGGAGCGTTAGTGGTGATGCCACATACAACTGAAATACGAGGCATATATTGTTCTCACAGTAAGCGTGCTCTATATCACGTTGGCATTCAATTGATTGTTTCATTTTTTTCTTTGAGATTTCACACATTAATTATATCCATGTATATATATATATATATATATATATGTATATTATTATGATGTTAATAATATAATCATATTATTTGTATCGTGCACGTTAAAATATGTCAAACATTCGAATGAAAAATCGAAAGTAGATGGAGCACGTATGCTAAGAACAGTACGCGCGCGTTTTTACAACGTGCATTCTCTCGAATAAATTGATTTTCTTGAAACAATGGTGAAATCGGATTCCCCGAAAAGCAGCGCAAGCGAGAAAAATATATTTTTGCACGAGACTATTTATTCAGCAATTCCAACAATGAATCAACGAATCGATCTGCAGTCGACATTATATTTATTCATATGCATCTCGATGAACAAAAAATTACGCCACATACGCACACAAGGTACACTATTCTCACAATGGCTTTTCCATCTAGTTTTTTTTTTTTTTCTCCTACAACAAGTACATGCGAGCATGCTATTCTATAGCGATCAAACTCCGCTTTCGTTATTAAGTAAAACTATATATAGGGGCATAAATGGAAATTTGGTACAACAATGGTGATTTTGCAACCCGGATGTTTTTCTCCATCGTTTCTCATCAACTTCTCATTTTTATAATTATTGACACAGTTTCACTCACGCGTTGGGTGAAAATTGGGAAATTCTCCGGAGGTTTATATTGAAATCGCTTATGACAATCGATTGAGTGACATTCATACATTCACAAAAAAAGCATGTATTACAATTATTATGCAATATCTGTGTATGGGTTAGATTCATCAGGATTCAAAAAAATTATATTGATATATACCAGAAGTCACTTCGTTCTAAAAGCAGGTCTTTTCGGGAATCGTTACTTTAGTTCACACGGTAGTGAACACTCGAAGATATCTATTTCAAATTTCTGGCTGAGCTATGGATCATTCAACACATTGTAGAGATTTAAGAAAACAAAATTTTGTTCAGATTGCCCAGAGATATTTCTCTGAATATGATTAGCGATAACATTTACGGTACTACAACAACTTAGAAAATTCGATTTTTTACTTCTTCTTCTTTCATAAAATTGTATACTAAACTTCAGATATGTATCTATGTTTCATATTTCATGTTTATTTATCGTCATCTAGAAATAAAAACAATCATCAATGTTTTTATATATTCAGTTCAATAGACAATTCTGGTTGAGTCAATATAAAGAACGTTTCATGATTCATCCCATGCAAAAACGTTTAGTTGTTAAACTAAGGAGCTTTCTATTGGATCACGTTATTGATATAACAACAGTAACACCAAAAAGAGATATAAAGTTTGGTATCAAGTAAATCGCGATATACCCGGGGTAGTTATACGTGGCCAGGAAACACAATGAGTTATTCTCCAGGGTCTAATACAACAACAGCCATATTTTCTTTCAGACATACGGCGAATAAAACGAACAAAAAACAAACGACGCCTCGCTCCGCCCCGTATTTCTTATAACGCATCCTCTCTAGATTGATTGCTACATATCCATTGGATTTTTTTCTTTCAATTCTTACCCCTCGAGCCGCTCATCATTTATTTCTCTCTTTATGTTTCTATTCATAATTCAAAGAAGTTGATGAGTCTCAAACTCAACTATTGTTTTAAACCAACTGTAGGACCAATCTCAAGAAGGTGTTAGCGCTTAAGCATATAAGCAGGTATATTCGATTGAAAGCTTCTATAATCATAGTCATATATGAATCAACAGTGGCCTCGACACGCCGCAACTTGTATAGTCTCTGAGAAGACACATTTAATTTCCTCCCCATCACATCAATCCGCCCATACAATGGGCCGAGAGTTTTCCGAAGCTGCTTGTTATGCCTGAAGCGGGTATATTCATCGGGGAATTTCTAAAATATATCAATACTTGAAAATGTATTTTACGGTTCGATATGCCGTGAATGTATCAATTCCCTACAACCAGTTTTAAGTTGAACATAATTATTTTCGCTGGTCGTTCATCAATTTAAATTGTATGTAATACCAAATATGAAGATAATACTCCTTGATAATGCAAGAAGTGAAACGGAAATAGCTCACTTCTGCAGGGTTACAATAAATAAACACCTGCCCATTTATGCAAATGATAGAAAACCATACCGAAATGTAATCTGAATGTTTCCTCATGAGTATATCTAGTGTGGTGTCTGCACATAGCGAACCTTCCATTACCATCGTTTCCACGTGACAAACAAATTGAAAGTTGTTTCATATAACTTGACATTCTTTGATCTCACTAGGTCTCTAAAGTGAACAACCCGGTCGTGTTGGCTTTTCACGAGAATTTGAAAAGAGAAAGAACAAGAAAGAACAGCAAGAAAGGCAGGGAGAGAGAGAGAGAGAGAGAGAGAGAGAGAGAGAGAGAGAGAGAGAGAGAGAGAGAGAGAGAGAGAGAGAGAGAGGAATTTCATAAAATGGAAATGGAATAGTACGTAAATAAGGGACACTGTCGATTTCCGAACGAAATATTCCACAGAAATGAGAGCGACTGAGCGTGGATAGCAATCAGAATGAACGGTAAATCATAACCGCTGATTACACATTTCAAAACGCGACCGAATACACTTGATCTACAGCACCATAACTCTGGGCGGACCACCGGGAGCACCACCAATATAACCAATAGGTATACATCATACACATAGACTAGTGATCGTGTGCGCACGCCACATTCGTCGCGTTACGAATTGCTCAACTGAGTCTTTACATATATCTCCCAAACTTTGTTCGATAAATTCGTCTAAGCTCTGTTTCATGATTGGCTCATTCGATCCGATGCATTCAAAATACTTGAATCGCATGCCCGTGTAAGTTTACAATGAGAAAACTAGAATGTTTCACGAGTCTCCCAAACATATCATCCATTCCACTAAATGTTAAGAAACTATTAATCAAATATAATTGTAAATCGAAATAAATATCAATAGAATATATTGATGGCTTATCACATACTGGTATTGAAGCAATTTTTATTTATCATTATACGGCAAAAATTTTGCAATAGAATTCTTCTTGACGATATTTTACAAAATTTCCTGTCTAATTATCTGACAGACATTTCATTTTGAAAATAAAATCTGATCATAATTCATTTCTAGCTAGGACGAAGACATGGTCTCATACACACAAGCGACGTCGCAATTCTGTGATATTTAAGTCTAGATTAAGTGTTATTACGTATTCATACGTATATATATATAAGATCCTATATCTCACGAACCTACATCCAATACATGATATTAACCTTCCAATCTTCTTGTAAATAATTAACATACTAAGGATTCCAGATTGTTGACGACTAATTATTTCAGATGGAATACAGTGCAGCCAGGCAAATATATGGAGGAGGAAGAAATCCTGGTCACACAAGCCACATGAATATTGTTATGTTTGGTTCATAATTGTTTTTTTTTCGGCGTTCAAACAATATTATGTATCGGCCTACAGCTATACTAGTAAACTTTTATCGTGCGTACTTTTTTTTGTACACGTGCCATTGTCACAATGTAACTTTGGAAATTCTCGCGCCCAAGTGGATTCTTCGGAAAAGACGAGAAAACGAGCGCGAACAATCCCATTGGCAAAATACTCCTGGGAATAATTCGTTTTCCGTCCAGCGCGTATCTTGGTGATAAATCGTGATAACTGGCAATGGGCTCTGGGTATCCACGCTCCGAAATGTCTCTCGGTTCTGTGTGCATGTGCTCTATGGAGCCATGTAATACATAGACTAGACCATTCGATATACGTTCAGAGTGTCTTCGACTACTTCTCACTATGCCTCTATCTACTCTCTGGGGGTATTCAAACTATCGAAATTCCCATTTCCCCATCATGGCGAATTTTATATATAACATTTTCAATATTCTATAATTCAATTCTTCTGATTGCTCAATCTGATTGAAAAAAATAAGAAAAAAAAAAAACTCATAAATAAAATGGGAAAATGATAAAATGACAAAGTTTATAGTTACAAATATCTGCCATACGTGTATAGGATCGTCTCAATGGTTTTCTCTTATTCTTAAGAGTACCAAGAGTATTTCCCTACTTGAGCCGGCATGTCGTCGTCGTCTTCGCCGACGTGTCTCACCTGCATATTAATGGAACTCGTAACGCACATTTGCATACCCATTTTATCCCCCTTGAGACATCGACTTGCAATCGAATGGTAGTGCAAAGACATGCCTGTCTAACCCCCCGTTAACTGTGCTCGTAATTCATCTTTGAAATTAAACCAACAATTGAACTCGGATATCATTGAGCATTCATTCAAAACATCATAATGTTTACCATTCACTAATTCAACAATGATTAGATTATAATAGAATTAATTTATGTTCACAATTCGATGGACCTATAGAAAGTTTCCTAATATCTGAGTCACGCATGAGGCAAGAATCACGAAGATATGTTTATGATCTCTTAATCTACTCTTCAGATCAATCTCATTCAGTTGTTCGTTATATTCTCATTCCCAAATTTTCTATTAATATCATTTAGGTATATTAATTCAGATATATGACTAAAAGACACTTGATGAAATTTGACGGATAAGAACATGTCCATACTTCACTGGATATACATATATGTATATAAATCAGCGTTGTCACGTCCCCCGTTGCTTTGTAGAAGTTAAACATTTAGTGAAGGTTCTAAATTTGTTACTTGTTGCATTAATCATACTGAAACACTGTCGAATCCATATCAATTCATCATTATTACTTTTATCGGTTGTGAAAGTCAAAATATACGATATAACTTATTGCACTTGGAATAAATTGATCAACAATAATAAATATACAACAACGATATTTATCAACTATCGATAAAAATTTGTTTGATGCAACAGCATCGATTTAAATAAGCGAAAAATCAAATGCTAATATTCATTTACTCGACATGAATGATCATCAAAAAAAGAAGGGCAATAATTTCTCTAATAATAACTGAACTTTTCCGCTAGGACATATCCCAATTTTGTTTCCAATAATTCAAATACAAATTTGACAGTTAGTTTGATTTTCCGATAATATAATTCATTACTTTCTCAGTTTTCTCGAACACTTGAAAACGCTGATGTATAGAATTTCAATTAGTGAACTAAGTCAAACAATATGAGGAACCAAAGTCACGAAATCAAATATCCATTGAGAAACATTTATTTATCCACTAATGTTCCATTAAAACAATCATGGGGAAGCCGCATTTGTATTGTTTTTGCAAATGCAATGTTGAGAATAGGTGTTGTACACACCGCGCGCAATTCCCTTGCAGACCGCGGTCAATGCAAGTCTCTATTCTGGTGGGTATCCAGACTCCAAGAGACTATAACTCGAAATGTTTCCGTAATGCTTTCAGCATGGAGAGCAATATCCCCATGTCGAATATACCGGAATGCCGACCACACCAAGAACACTCAGTTTCAGCAGTTCAGTGCAGGCAGCAGTGAAATAGCTCAGGTCATTCGCCAGGTTTATCCGTGTGGCTGATGCAAGTGTACATACACACACAATAAATATATATATCTATAGATACATAAGCTGGAAAGTCTGAATGCCATTATATATATATATATAGATATATATATACGAGTTGTACAACTTGTTGTACGTTTGATATATACCTTCTCTCGATCTCCCTTTCGTAAAGTGAAGTATGTATTGTGTTGTGTGAAGCACATATATCTCGCTCACTACTGTAACTCTATCACACACGTCGGATGGACCAGCCCCTTGATTGGTGATAGCACAAGGTGAATGCAAGACAAGCGTGGCGAGGGTGTAGAAAACGCAGTGCGGTTTACAGTACTTAGATTCATTTCCACAATTGCTATTATATGTATATATACTTGTCAGTAAAATGTACGCATATCTGTGTGAAGCAATTCAGGAGCGAGCAGCTGGAGAATTCGTTCATAATATACATAACGTATTATAAACATCATTTTGATATTCGAGTTGAATCGTTTTTCCATTGGTTTGCAATATCTCGTTAAATTACCGATGTATGATGTTTTTTGATTAAATTGTGGAGGAACTAGTTAATTTTATTGAGTTTCCAAGAGTGAGAAATAAAACAATAATGATGATATCGTTGGATGAATATATTTGATTCGCGAAATTCCATTGTATGTTTATTAAAATAGGAAGCATGTATGGGACAGTGTATTTGTAGCTATTAATTTGCAGCGATTTTGCTGCTGGTAGAGCGTCGTTGCATATAGAATATTTTATAAACTAAAATCTCTACGGATTTTCATTCAACCCTTGCCGTTATGCTGGCGAAACGATGCTGGACTATATTCACCTGCGCCACGCCGTTAATTGGAAAATAACAATTATCGCTGTGCGTTATATCCGTACGAATGGTCGGGATGCGAGCAATATTCAAAGGCGAACGTTTCGTATGTATATTGAATTGCTTGGTGAGATATATAAATATAGATACAGGTCGCTGGTGGATAATTGTTATATCACCTCAGGTGCACATCACAAAATATTGCCATATATATTGAAACAAATTTCGTGAAGAGAAAAAAAAAGGATTAAAAATGTCGGTAGATGAATTATTTCCCAAATTTCTGTAAAGGTAACATATGCACAACTTTTTATTATTCGAGAATTTCCGATTAGGAAATCACAGCTTGACATTTTTTTTTTATCTTTCATCAACTTTACATACTCTGTTTTTTGGTTCATTTTTTCAAGACAATTTCCAAAAAGTTATGCAGTTTTTTATCAGTTCACTTGAGGCTCAAAGGTCAAATCATCCAGTAGAACATTTTTTTGTCATTTGTCCTTTTATCGAAATATAATCTCTTCTCGAGGAAGTAATGAAAAGAAATTCAATTTAATCACCTAAACCAGAAAATCGTGTTTCTCTACGTTTCTATCGCGCGACTTTTTCTCTCCATAAGCGTTATTATTTTAATGAAAAAATAGTCATAGTATGACTGACTGAAAATATAGATTTTCGAAAGAAAATAATAAAATATTTATGCAATTGTAGCTGAACCAATTTTTTTATGCGCTGTTTGTAGATGAAGTCGTTACACGTATCAATAGTACTTATCACAATCACCAAATCGCGTCAGAGTGTTATATATTTTCAAAACATAATACAATATTTATGAGTCATATACTCAATTCTCATTTTGAAATATATTTTAATGCGATTGAGAACAATATAGAACAATCGTAGTAGTGTTTAAAACTCTCGTATATATTGTCAATTTGTTCATGAAACGTGGACGTGTACATAATATTTATTACAATATACGAAACGAAAGAGAATATTTAATATCCAAAAGATATATTGAAGCGTATATAGTTTTCACATAGCGTGATGCTATCATTTGCAGATGATATATAGCCTGCACAGACTTTTGAACATCGCTAACATTTTCTCACGCGTTCATGCGATAAAACGTTCGGTCTCGGCACACAGTGTCGAAAGCTATTCATATATCCTGATGCATTGTTATCGTTATATAAATGCCAATGCGATCTATTCTGTTCTTTTTCCCTTTTTTTTTCTTTCATTATTGCCTGCGGCGATGAAGTTATATATATTTTTGATTTTACTTCAAACCAATTCAAGGGGGAGTGTTAACCGTAGAACATTTTAACATATCTATGAATGGTTCATTTTTACATACATTGCACACATCGTATAAACAATAATGCGCGTAGGTACATGCATTGTAATGTGCCGGTAAACGTGTTCAAACCGGTTCTGTATACCATCGTACCACGCGTCACCGGTTTTCCATCGGATCCGGGTAGTTGCACTAGACGCACCCGCAGGTTTCAAAAGGAGCTTCATCCGCTGATGGCCGCGCAATACCACATGTATATATATTTATATATCTATACTATAACATATCTATGAATTCTTGTTCGTTACCAATGCTGCTATTCAATATTCTGTCTCAGTTATAAGGAGAGAGTGCATGCGAAGTCATGAAAATAGTGTAGTTCCTTTATGTGCTTTCTCCGTTATATTATATAACCTTTTCCAATACGTTCTATGAGTGCGTGAAACCCTTATAAAACTACATATTTGTTCGAAAAATGTTTTCAATGCAATGCTCATGTAATACTCACACCATCACCACTCCTCAGTGCATGGAAAATAAAAACGTAAATGTTTTTTCCGAATTTTTACTTTGCCAACACGCGATATATGACGTGACCAACTTCCACGAGAGAAATTTTTCTTTTAAAAATGTGAGAATGAAGTTGTTTCTCGAAAACTACGAGAGAATATGTAATAGCTTTTGGTCGATAACTATTATTTTGTTTATTTCACATTTCATATTTGAGAGGATGATGCATATACAGACCCCTGAACGCGTACACTTGGGTGATTCGGACGCGCATCGACCTCTACAAGATTTCTGTCTCATGGGGCCATTATTCCATCTGTCTTCAGGGTTGCGCGCGTAATTCTTATATGTATATATATAGAATGGATGTTGACAAACGTCTTTAGCGTGGCTCGGAATATGGAAAAGTTTTGTATAAACATATGCAAGAAGAAGCCCACGAGGAAAGACTTTACGAGCGAGATATTATACGCTGCCAGCGAAATCATGAAGGATAACTTTTTTTTTCCTGTCCAATCTGTCGTTGGAATGTGGGGATGAATTTTTCTTTCATATATTCTGTAACGTCATTACATATTAACTACTTTGTTGTCTGAGACTTCACGCCATAGTCAACCAAGTTTACTCTTTAGATCTGATCCTAAAAGTTGTAGTCGAATATATACGATGAAGTTAAACTACTGCTTCCTGATAAAAATAGGATAAGTATAACGACACAGTCTGCGGAACAATTTCATTGCTTCATTATTCTAAAAGGTTTCCCCATATTTCATATTGTTAAATTCTACTTCGGCATATGATTACTGAACATTATTCATATATACACATCATTTAGATATTCATAGCAATTAAAAAACCTCTCTTTCATACATAAACATGTAATGCGTTTTCTTATACATTCCTGCAGTTTTCAGATGATAAAATGAATAGAATATGAAAGAATAATGGAAGAGAAAGAGGAAATATCGTTCCAGCTGCCTCAGAGTTTGTGCGGCAACATGGAGAATGAGGTTACAGGAAAAATACTATGCTCCTTTTATACATATATAAGTATGAGTTTCTGGCAGATACCGATGCCCAGTGGCGAATTACCACCCACGCAGCACCCTCTGGAATCTCGGTACTTGGCGCCGCAAGCATAGAGACATGTATATATATATGTATGTATGTATGTACATACAGTTTGAGTATGTGGTCTCGTGAGGTGTATGGATTATATAGTACCGGTTTGTCTGTATGAGGACAGAGAGCGAGGGCGGCGGAAATGACGTCAGATATGTGGGGGACAGAGAAGCCATGCGTGCGCATTTATGTATCTAATGTATTATTTTATTTAGCCATATAGTATGACACTGGCACGTCTCCATGTCTCTTGGAAACAATACACGTCGACAAAATTTTCCTTCTTTTACATTCTCATCAAATTTCACTTGTGGGTTATCTTAAGCTCGTAAACAAATTTTGGCCATCATTATTACACATTTATGATAGTATTTGCACCATCGTACACTCGTTATGCACGCTATTGGCGATGATAAATGACATTATATCCGGGTGCGAGATATTTTATCAAAATGGACGAGTGTAAACGCGTTGTGCGCGAGGAGTTAATGCACTTCGCATCGATACAGCTATGCGGTGCTTGATGTTGTATGTGTGCATATCGTCATCAAGCATTCATGATGTAGTTTTGTATGCGACAGGACTTGTGGAGATTGTATATCACTATGTATCCAAGCGTCGAAAGCTTATTTTATATTCATCAAGTATATTCGCTTTCAGTGTCAGAGAAAAACATTTTGATAAATAAAAAAATCATATAAATACACCTATGTCATTGATCACAATCGTGCACGTGTCTTTTCATTTCATTCTTCTTTATACATCAAGGGTTAAGTTTTGTGACAGAAGTACGAGGACGAGTTCAAGGACAATATAGTCGACAGGCGAGTGACCAGAGGTCGGCGCTTTGGGAATTTGCAAGAGTGAATTCTATAAATAATTGAGTTTATAGTTCGGAGAGTGTGCGAGGCAAGCCCTGATGCGACTCTCGTGGGATATATTCTGGATATACTTTCGTCGACTTGCATATTGTATAGAAAGAAGTATAAGCCACGTTTGTGTTTAGTCTTCGTATTCACCGAGACTTTAATACAGGGTGGCGCAACAAAACTCAGTTGCACTTGCCGTTCCGATACATCATACACATCATTATGTTTGCGTCCGAACAAACGAAAATCATCGGCACTTTTTATTTGCTTTCGCAATGAATATGATCATAACTAAATGTCAAGTATTGTGAACGTTTCAATATCTTTCGTAAATTCATATCAATAAACACAAATAATATTTTGGTAAAGAAATATTGGGCATCTGAATATTATTGTTTTCAGTCATTGTTATTGGAGCTACACAGCGAGGATTCTCACATGGTGAAAATAATAAGAGAGGAAAAACAGGGTAGATGGCCGTATATTTAACGAGCTATCTTTATTTTTCTACATGTATGGTAGACGCTGGCAACATCACATAGGAACGTGAGTGCTACTTCCGCTGTCGATATCACTCTGCACTATTACGTCTCTTTTCTTCCAGCCATTATTGTCGCGAATGGTTTTTTCTCATGAAATAAATCATGTTCCATTATGTAAGTTCAATACATATGCATACATATACTGTAGCCAGGTTATATAACAATGGATGATGTGAAGAATATTACTTGACGATTCGAGTTTCAATCTATATAAATTTTGTACATGTATGACAAAAGGTACAATAAATCACTCAGAAGGTGTAAAATAAATGGCGGAAAATGAGGTCAAATCGCGAATATGAATGAGAAAGGGGAAGAAAAATTAAAAGGAAAGAAGGAAAGAACCGATTGTAGCTTACGTATCATCATCAAGTTTATCACTTTCGCATCACGCTGATTTCAACTGCCACCGCTGTTGGAAAGAAAATCCAACAGCGCACACAATGGATAGCAATGTCAAAGACTCGTTTCGAGAAACGACACCAGAGTTTTAGACAGCTCACAAGGGAGTTGAATGCTGACACACGCATACAAAAGGGTCAATGGATTTCGAAACTGACGTAATGCTCCTGATCCGGGATTTAAATAATTGAATCCATTTTAAGTCTTTCGGTCATTAGAGATAATAGTTGAGCAGGGAATGATAGAAACGAACAGATCTTTTTTGTCTACCCGATGAATTTTGGCTGCATAATTCTTCGGATTATATCTGATTATTTATTACATAATTCGAATAGGAAATTGGATGGTGAGATAATCATACCAAATATTGACCGAGCTATATCAGACGACCGAGTGCTTCATAAACTGGAGAAGGAAAATACTGGTAAATCAGTTTCTCAAGCAATATGTAATTATAAAATTTAATGAGTTATGTGACGAATTTATAATTACCGAAAATAATAATACAACATCAGATATCGATTATCAATATTTATTCCACGGGATTCGTCTTGATAATCAAAATGAACCCCCGGTCAATAATATGTGAGTTGAAACAGCTGTTGTATGCCTACAGGTACATCAGTCATCGCACCAAACATTATATTTAGATAAAGTATCATTAAATGACCATTGAAATTTATGCATGAATTATTGCACTTTGTTCATGAAATCACGTTGGGCAATTCAACACATCGAACATTCAAATTAATATCAATTTTAGAATTTCAGAGCGTAGCTAATGAAATCCGCGCACGGTTGCGCATGACACTGACCTAGAGGTGAAGTGGAATAATGATATTTCTAGTAGTTTCATTTTAATCGTATTTTAGTATGCGACATCACCATACACAATGGGATATCTTGATTTCTCCCTCTTTCTAGTATTCATAATTGTCATAGCCAGCACGCATTAACCATATTAAATTCTGTTTTTCTTACTAAATAAATCATAATGATGGAAGAACTAGTTTGGAAAAAAGTACAAATATCTGTGTCAGATAAAAAAGATCAATTCTTGTTGATTATTTCAATTGCTACAAATTTCGCTGAGAAACATAGTAATGATATGAGCGGACCACAAAATATTCAATATGCAAAAACTAAATTTATCTGTCATATGAATACCAATATTAATTGAATAGTTAATTTCTATTCATTTTCGAAAATTCAGTCGTCGAACGATCTGTTTTGGAAGATGTTCAACATCTTTTTTTGGTTCGTAGCTGAACACAAAATTGGAAAATTCCAGACAAAACCATCGAACGACACGACAATTATGTTCTACTTGAAAGTCAACATTGGAGGAATATTTTGTCTTCACTCGTCTTTACTCGGCGACAAGGTAAAAGAAGGTTATTGGGATCGAATCGATTCTGCCATGAACAAGTCACGGAACATTGAAAATTTCGTACCTAGTTGATCATCAAGAAGATCCGTGTAAAGTTCCAACTTTCCATCAAAATCCTACTTGTAGTTTAACGGGTTACTGACGAGCGAGTTTCTTACACACCGTAATTTTGTTACTTGAATCAGACATTCTATCGTTTCGTTTGAAAATAGCACAGCGGAATTTTTCACAAGGCCGATATTTGACGTCCAATGACTTAGTTCACTACAAATATATTCGAATAAGACTTTGCTAGAATTTATTCAAAGCTGTAACGAAACTTCCGAGTTCTTATCCGTTTTTTTTTTTTCTTTATCATGATGACAGAAAGAATTTCTGAGTAAAGTCGGAATTTTTGAAGTGTTGGAGGTCATCACCTGACTGTTTCACCCCACAATACCATTTTATTTAATTTTTTCCTTCAATCTCATGAATGATTCATAGGCTTTTTTCCAACGGTAGATCTCGGATGATTAATCTAAGTGAGGTAAATTAACAAGAGAGGTTACGTATGTATGCTCATATATAAACGAGCGCAAGAGTATATAGTGTGTTAGTGATATGTTGCCAACAATGTTATGTAGACTGCACTCCTCTCACGTTTTCGCGACTTATGAATATTTACAGTTCTCGCTGAATATGCATATACTACTGACAATGTATTATTTTTCCACGACGTGAAGATCAATATTTCACGAGAACTATGGTGTGTATACATGGGGAAACGCAAGAGTGACATTTTGCTCTAGTGAAGTATGGCAAAGCCTTCGGACGTGACCGATTCGAGGACGATGGGCTCGTGTGGTCTACACTCGTACAAACTCTACTGCTGCGTTCTGTCCGTTTTCACTCCATCTCACTTTTATTCTTCCCCTCCATATATACACAAACACACTACTGGCACTATACACACGTTTTATCGCTTGAAATGTACGACTGGGCATCGAAGCGTCAGCCATGCAACAATTTATCGTCAGTGTAAATATATACAACCCATACTACCCGCTTTTGTTTCCCACTGGACATCTATTATATATCGATGACCATTAGTGAGCAACACTAAATTGAAACGAATATATATTTCACTTGTGAATAAAAAGATGGCGAATTATTTTTTATCCCGAATTTTCAAGAAAGCATCGCGATTTAATGAGCCATTTGAAAGATTATTTTTTTCTATTTTCTTCTCACCGGCTATCTGATGCGGATGAAGTACACGGATATCAGTGTATGATTTATGTACATTCTCATCGGCACAAAATAGATGTAATATGTCAGTTGTTATAAATCTAATCTGTTACGATAATCCAGAAATCATGAATGAATCATGGTTTGATGATTGCAATGTTTCATTCCAATGTCTCATTCATGGTCATTTCGAGTATAATTGTTGTTGGAATCAGAATAGTAATGGAAACAGAAATCTTTGCATTGTATAGATACCAATAAATCTGAGTTTTCCGAGTATTTTAATTGTTACATATTTTTCATTAAATTTGATACGAAAAATAGTCACATTCATAAGAGTTATGTAAAAGTTTCGATGATGGAATCCATAGCTTCATGCATGGAACTGACAAATTGAAATGTTTGTTTTCACACAATTCTGGAAAAACGACAAATATATGTGAATGTTTGTTGCAGTTCTCGATTCGCTGTTCTCAAGTGGAAACAAAAGAATTTATCGCACAACACATATCAAAGAACGCATTCTTGAATGAAATATCCTTTTGCAATGTATTCATGATCGTCTCTATGATTAGAACACAATCAAAGTCTTCCATTATTTCATTTCCATTTTATCTCTGACAACTTCAAAATAAAACGCGCCATCTAAATGACAATTTTCATCCAAACATTGTGTAAAAAAAAGACAAAACTGCAACCGATTCGTGTTTCCGAATAGTCATACTAAAGTCATCAAAATGAGTGACATGCACTTTCTTCGCAACGCATCTTTTGTGTGTATGCAAGACATGAAAGATGTTCAACCTGTGTCATCATTCCCAACAACAACAGTCGACCGACAGGCGAAGCATTTTGTTCGTCATTTAATCACATTGTGCAAATGAAAAATACTCATATGAATGTATACTGGTATTATTTATATGAAAATTTGATTGAGGAACCAATTGATAAATATGATTTTTCAATTACCTTCATCATCGATCGAGAATAATCCAACGCCATCGCCTTCTCGTATGCTGTATCCAACCCTCGAATCGGGCCCTGGTGGATCGCCATCTTTAGCTCGCACTGTGGTCACTAAAGTTCCAACTGGTTGATTTTCATATATATTTGTTTGTAGAATATAATCGTCGAACACTGGTGCATGAAGATTCTCATTGACATCAACGATTTCAATGATAAGCATCGTTTCCGACGATAATGACGGTTCACCATGATCACTCGCAATTATAGTTAATGTGTGCACTTGACGCTGTTCAAAATCAAGAGGCCGTGTGGTTCGGACAGCACCGGAGACTTGATCAACTTTGAAAAATCCTTCGCTGTCCATCGCGTCTGACAAGGAATATTCGATTTCGCCACCGGTTCCTTCATCTGGATCAGTGGCCTCGACAATTGCTACCACGGTCCAAACGGGAACATCTTCACGTATTTTGACCGAATAGCTTGGCAATGCAAATGTCGGCGGATTATCATTAATATCATCAACTGTAATGCGCACCAAAGCATCGGAATATAATGGTGGAATGTCTCTACTACGTCCACCATTATCACTAGCACGAATTTTGAGTTCATACAACTCTTGTCGTTCACGATCTAATTTACCAAATACACTCAAAACACCAGAAATGGCATCGACCTTGAAATCCTTCGTCTCTGTCACTAACGAATATGTAATTCGTGCATTTTCACCTAGATCCGAATCTGTGGCATTCGCAGAGAATACTATGGTTCCATTCAGAGCGTTTTCTGATATCTTGTAACTCGCCAACGGTTTCTCAAATTTCGGTGCATTATCATTTACATCAAGAACAGTAATTGGTAACATTCTTGACATTGATTTCTGAGGTTTACCCAGGTCATAAACGGTTATATTTAAAAAATATTCACTTTCTCGTTCACGATCGAGATGGCCAATAATATTAAGATCACCAGACTCTAAATCGATGCCGAATACAGAATCTCTATCACCACTGGAAATGCCAAACACGAGTTTGCCGTTATAATCTAGATCTCGATCATTAGCCAGTATGCGGACAAGAGTTGTGCCGACTTTTACTGATTCGTTAACTTTGATTTCATTCGGGAAATCAACGAACTCAGGTGCATGAACATTACCACCATAACGTCTTGGTGTAAGTGTATGTTGATGATCATTTTGCGATTGTTGGTTATTTCTCTCTGCCGATCCGATAGCATCAGTGTGCCGTCGCGCAACTCCTGTGTCTTGACATTTGCAAGATCCAGTTTCTTTATCAACAATTTTCCCTTGGGATCCAAGATTTTTTTTAGCATTCACTAGTTGAACGCAAATAACATTGACATCTGCGAAGTGTGTTCCGTCCGTTGCGGTAACATTAACGTACATTGTCGAGACATTCACATCAGTGAGATCACAAACAATGGAGAGCACACCGGAAGCGGAGTCAAGTGCGAAGCATGAATCCTCATTGGTTGATTCTATACGATAGTTGATGATATTACCGGCATCTAAGTCAATTGCTGATACCGTGAGAATTTCAGAGCCGATTGGAATGTAGCGTGGCACACGTACTACACAATCAACCTTCTCGAATTGTGGCCTGTTGTCATTGACATCGCGTAATTTCACTCGTAACTGCATCTCCGTTTGACGTCGAAATGGTAAACCCCAATCGCTTGCACGCACTGCCAATACATATTCTCTCTTCATTGTCTCATAATCAAGTTTTTGTTTCGTTCTTACAACTCCACTAAATGGATCTATCTCAAAGGGGATTTTCTCGATATTATCAATTGAATATGATATGTAAGCGTTTTCACCAGAATCTCTATCTTTCGCTGTTACTTTTATAACACTTGTACCTGCCGGTTTATTCTCATCAACCTCCACAACCATCATTGATTGTTCAAATATTGGATCATTATCGTTGGCATCTACAACATGAATTTTCACTTTTGCTGAAGATTGCTTTCGTGATCCAGAGTTTCCTTGATCAACTGCTGATACAGTGAGGGTATATAGTGCTTTGTTTTCAGCGTCAAGTGGCACCGCTGTATAGAGCATCCCGGTATTAGCATTGACATAAAATTCACCAGCCTCATTTCCACCGACAATTTCTAATGATACGAGGGCATTTTTACCTTCATCTGCATCTGTCACTTTCAATCTTATGACTGGTGTATTAATTGGTGCAGTTTCTGGAACATCAACGTCATATATTTCTCGACTAAATACTGGTGCATTATCATTAACATCAGTTAAATGAACTGGGACGATTTTGTGGCTAAAACGTGGCGGTGTACCCCTGTCAATTGCCCGTAATGAAAGATTGTATCCTTGACGTGCGCCCTCACGATCCAGTAGATGTAGAATTTCAATACTGTATTCACCCGATTTTTTACCAGGTCTTACTCTAAAATGACCGTCCGGATCGCCGCCCACTATATCCAAACTTGCGATCTCACCATGAATACCTTCATCGCGGTCCACTACTCGAATTATCGCATACACATCCGCATTGGAATTCTCAACAATGTCCGGTAAATGATTCACGTATATTTCAGGCGCGTACAAGTTTACCTGCTGCACCCTTATTGTGACCCGGGCCGTGCTAGCGCGGCTCGTGCCGACCCCACGAAAGAGGGCACCTCGATCCACGGCTAATACTACCAGCTCATGTATAGCTCGATCCGCATACCTGAAATTATCATTATATAAATATCATCTCTATTGTTTTCGCAAATTGCAGGAAAAAATTTCATCACTATTCTGCATTTAAATGTGCTTGTAAACTAATTTTCATGTCGACGGATATTGTAACATATTCTTGTTCATATTATACAGAAGCATAAAATAATATCACAAAGGTATATAGAATGTAAATGATAAAACTGACCTGAGTGGCCTCGTAAGCGTGATGACCCCGCTGACCGGATGTACAGCAAACTGTTCGGTCTCTTCGGCGAAACTGTAATATATCTCGCCATTTATACCTAGATCCGCGTCCTCAGCTACTACCCTCAAGATGCTCCTGTGCAATGGTGTATCCTCAGTTACTGTCTCTTTGTACTCGGTTGGATAGAAGAGCGGGTTGAGGTCATTTGTATCAAGCACGATAACGGCCACAGTTGTTTCCGCCTCCTGGACAATTGCTTTGCTTCTACCGTCTCTCCATGTTGAAGTTGCCCGCACCTCCAACACATAACGATCTTTACGCTCGCGGTTTAGCACATCAACGTTGCCGGTGCGAGTTCGTATAAGTAGAAAACAAAAGTCACCGAGCGTACGGTCTTCAGCCTTGAAAAACTTGTCTCGATCACCGCCCACTATTCGAAACTTTATTTCCGCTTCACGTGACATTGGAGTCGACAAACGTATTCCCATTCTCTCTTCAGGCATAACATATGTTTTCCCAATTGAATTTTCAAATATAGATACATTGTAATGAGGTTTTGTGAAGCTAAAGTCTTCTGAACCACTCTTGGACAATGGAACACCGCGATTTGAGCGTGGCGATTCCCTATGACTGCCAATGGCACTATCTACTGGCACAATATCGCTGCCGGAAGATACCGAACCAACTGCGGCCGCTATAAACCACAGCCACAGCCACATCCATAACCAGATGGACAAACCGCGACGCTGTATTCTCCACATGTTGCTAGCTCATCCTCTCACGACCTTCTTGCTATTCAGCCGATTCTTTTGTCAGTTGATGCCAGATCTGGATAGCAGTTCTTCACCTGTAACATATTACAACAACCGGAAATTAGCTTCAATTGTGTGATAACGTCGGCATACATGACTTTCAGCTACAGTTTCATAATAAAAAAATCGGGCAATCGAAATCATATTGAAATCTGAATAATCATTGTCAACCTCACTTCCACAAGACATTTTTTACGAACTTTTTGAAATAGCTGTTTTCAAATTGAGTACACTATCGATTTGTATTTATTCCATCAATAGATGTATTGCAAGAAATTCGGTGATTTTCGATATGAATAAATGTTTGCATTGCCATAGGTAGTCTCAATATTTGCCCATGCTCTAATGTGAAGATGGGTACGAATCTAGGTAGTGTTGCACTCATTACATAAACATACTGCATGCTCGAAATTGTATTGTTTCATAGCACACTAATTAGTCCCGCACATATAATTTCGGGAGAAAACACTAATATTGCAGTAGCTCCATCGATAATTGGGCTCTGTAAGCACGATACCGGAGTAGTTCGTCATTTGATATGACTTTTGCTAAACAATATAATGGCAATCAGTGGCAAATTGATGTTACCCACCACGAACTTGGTCTGCTTCATATCCATATCGTCATTTAATGTACTCTCAGTGCTCAGGGGGATATCATTTCATATACAGCAAAGTAAAATGGAGTGAGACGTACAATACTGATGGCTTTACTGCTTTCATGCATGGTGTAAAGAATACATATTCATGTGGATGGTATTTTTAAACGCAGATATTTCTTAATATAAAGTGAAATCATTGTATAACTATGTCATATTGTTGGCGTTGGTAAATTCTATCAAATTATTCTCATGAAAATAGTATTCAAATATATGCGCGGAGCACACAATTGAAACAGGATTTACAGAAGAAGACTAACGCCTTTGTCGCTCAATGAATAGACGCATTAAACCAATTAATCGTCTAGATTCAATTGTGAGCATTTCCTTCGGTCAAAATCCCTCCATTGTCAGTTGAGAATGTTGATCGTCGATTCTTTTCAATCGTTATAGCAGTAAAATTCATATCTATCTTAAGGCGCGCTTGCCCTTCTCCACCCCGTCGATCCGAGAGAAATTCGATTTTTTATTGTTATCCCATTATTCACGGCTGGCATTTGACATTCAATAAAATTGCTCATATATCCTACGCCACTTAATATGATATCACCAAGGGAAGAAGAGCATTATATTCATGGCACGATGATTGTCATCTCACGTCAAATCTTACCATCGCCACTATCATACCCATCTCTCATCGTTGTGGAGTATGCGCGCGCGAGCCGAACACACCTGTTGGAGCAGTTGTCGAGTGAAATATAAATATGATTATGTTGGCAGGGGTGGAGAACCAAATCTCTTTAGCGAAAGACAAAAATGGTCAATGCTCAAATGCGTCACCATGTTATGATTTTTTATTTCGTTTCGTCCACCTTCATAGTAATCCAATTTTACCTTATACCTCATACTGTTTCATTGCTGGAAGCAAACAATTTCAGAGACATTTTCTGTAGAAAATGGCTTTACGTTTATATCAAAGTAATGCATCTGCAATGTTATATACAAAACATAGATTTTTATAATGCTCAAAGAAAGAGTGTAGTAGGTATATTGTGTGCCCAGAGTAGTGACGATGGCAGCAGCGCAGCTGCGGGCGCACAGTGAATATTTAACCGGTTCACGAGATACATGTGCACACACTCGCTCTTGTGTATATATACGCACTCACAAAGAGAGACACACATACAGCGCTTGGGGGACTGTTTGAAAGCATCCCAAAGGGTCGGAAATAATCCGAGGTCCATATTTAATAGACGGCAAATCCAAAGCTATACAGACACACACAGACATGACAGTTCACCCCATACTGCGGCGAACCATCATGACCGCTGTGTCAAATTTTTTTACCAACATGGGTTTTTTTCCATATACTCAACTGTCAAGAAGAATTCTTGGGCGAATGAAAATCGCGTGAGCGCAAATTGAGTTGAATGTGAATCGCGAGCTCTAGTTTATTTTCCAGCAAATTGTTTTGGGATATTTGGCTCTTGAAAAAAATCCCAAATACGTCGTATTGTTTGACATTTGTTTCAACTTTGATTTCAAAGGAAGAAAAAGAGAAAAAAGAAGGGCGAAAGAGGACGGGGGCTGAAGGTGAAGTGCAATATGGAATATAAACGTTTTGCACCACTGGCAGTTCACGCGAGGAATTCGTAATACAAGAAGAAAATTGGATCGCAAGTAAAATTAATCTCAGCACCGTTGTATATTGCTGTATATATACATATATATATATATATATGTGTAATAAAATGGGTGTGGCGGTGGTGCGCGGGCGCTTCTGGAAATTCAAATAAACTCGCGCGCCTACACTCGGTGGTATAAGTTTCGTGGAATTAAACTTTTCGCTTGATTCATGAATTAATTACTTTTTCCCCAAAAGATAGCCCTGACAACTTTTCAGGATTATTATTTTTTCTTTTTTCCTACTATATTTATGAAGAAGTATACTAAGTGCAAATTTTAATATGATGAATTATTAAAACCGTACGATAATTGAAAGCAATTAATATTTGTCTTTTTTTGCCTTACTTTACTTTTGCTTCTTTCTTCTTTTATTTTATTCTTAGTTCGAAATTAATTACATGGAAAAAAAATGTGAAATGAATTGACGCGGGTATCTATTCACGAATTCACTCAAGCGTAAAATCTCAATTCTGAATAATAATTTCCTCAAAGTGAACGCGACTGAACGCGTCAAGAATCACGACGTTTTCAATACGTTAGAGAGTAGAGCAAGCAAAGCCACGATTATGCAAATGGCGCGTGTGCCAAGCGTCTTTTCATTCGCTTTAACATCTGAATATTGCAGCAAAATTCCAATAGCCCTAGTTACCATAGAATACATTACATCATAACGCGATTGAAAACTAGCAAAAGAGAAAAACACGAAATATTATCCATTTACCATAGACAATTCTAATGTTCTAATTAGGTTTCAATTCTAAATCCTTTCTGATAATCTAATTGCAGATAAGCAAATATCCTATACATATATTTATACACGTGGATGAGTTTAACCCAACTATTTGCTCGCGCCTGCTCACCATATCAGCGAATAGATAACAATGGTGGTCACGGTTGCATCAACCAGTTTCCAATCGGGAATTCGATTTTAATATTGACGGCTGGCGCCCAGTTCACCACATTCACGCTCTTCTCTTTCAATATCCTATATATTTCTTTCCGTTTTCCCTCCCCACCTCACTTCACCATCATCGTCTGTTTTCATCCCTATCACCCTCTTCTTCCACTGCGCACAACCTCAATGGAAGCTTTAATTAAACGCACCAATTTACGAGCGGTTGGCCGCAGCAGTTTTATTTATTTGTTTATTCATTTTTTCTTCTCTCACAAAGAATTTGGTATAGATGATCATTCCTATCGGGAAATCTGCATGTGTACTACGTTTGATTGGACTCGTGAGTCGATATAATGAACATTTATCAAATCAATTTTTCCTCTATTCGTGTGAAAGCTGTTGTGCAGTATGCGATAACGTGCGCATATTAAATTCCACGCCCCGTTTTTCATCGGAAACTCATTCAACAGACCAACAAGCTCCATTTATTAATATTTGAACCAAATGTAAAATGTAGTGAATTTTGCATTTACACGCGATGATCAACTTGAAATATTCGAGACCTACAGTATTCAAAAGTCATATATTTTTATTTACATTATCGATGCCGACTTTTTTTTCGATCGAATTATTATATTGCCACCTTCAAGCTATACAGACACTCCGTGATTTCTTCATGATTTCAGGGCAATAAAAAAAAAATGAAATCAACATTAATAACCAATTCGGAAAACGATGTAGTCAAAACAAGATTTGGTAGTCATGTTCATTTTGAGGTGAGCCGTCAATTAAATAGATCAAAGAACTATTCGTATCATATGTTAATACGGAGTGCTTGTGTAATCTGGCATGAGTTACCTTGTTGGAAACTGTTCACACAACCCCACAAATCAGTAGCCGAACATTGTGACCGTCAGTAACTTATTTGCATAGCTTTGACAGCAGTCAAAATATTTTACTGATAAATAAATCAAATATTTTGACAAGCACAAGCCTTTTGTTTAGGACTCGTGTCAAACTAACTTTGTTTGCGCATACCCTCCGAACAGTAATCATTTGGTTATTCGACCTCAATGCACAAAAAGTGTTTATATTGGAGTGAGAAAAATTAATTTCTGTCAATCCATGTGGCAACCGAATGATTGTCTGAATAATGATCGAGAGACGTTTTTGTGTTCACTTATACCTGCAGTTATCAGTCCATTTTCTGTGGAGTAGTTGTGATTTGGTTTCAATTGGCGAATAGTCACATTCAAATTCAAAACATTGGAAAGTTGCGCATGTGTAACCTGGATTATAACTGATCCAAAGGGAATGTCACAGCACATTTTTTATAGACTAGTTCAACATGTGGTTGGGAAGTTAATCTTATATACAGGGTAATATGAACCGTTTGGGACATGTTGAATTCCACCCAACTCCTCAACTGTGTAGTTGTTGAGGAATTTGCAACCCTTCAAGAAGGTTTTTTTCTGTTAGTTATTCTGGACCAACAATTTTTTCCATATCGACGAATTTCAAAGTGGTGTGAATCGAGGTTAACGCTAACTGTACCGGCATTTCGCATATTCCGCTTTTCACTGTAGTTGGTCATTGGAGTCAAGCACCTACTTCTTTTTATGGGAAAGAAGTTGAGAAATTGATAAATGAGATAATCTAGAAATTTGTATTGTGTCGGGGGAACAAAAGGAATAGCAATCAATGAAAAATTTGGAATCGAATTCTGAAAACCAAAACGGAAAAATATGTGCTGTAAATTTTACTACTAATGGATGTGCATCTCCTACACTGACTAATAATATCTAGGATAACACCACGTATAGTACCGGTTGCTGGTTGAGTGTTGTAATAGACACTGTAGTACTATTTATTACAGTACATAGTGGAAATTACTTCACGATAAGTAGCAGCTGTGACTAATTACTTCACAACACAGTTGCATTTCTCCATTTTTGATTTATGTATTAAATATGTATTTAACTGATTTTGAGGTTGTAAATTTAGCAAATCTAGAATCCACGAAGTTAAATAACTTTTAACACACCTGTCATTAATTTCAGTATAAAATAAAATGATAAGAGATGGCAGTGAGCTAACGTTTTCAAGGTTACTATTATTGTGTGCCCAAATACCACACGGTGTAGTGGAAAAAGTTGAAGATGGCTCTCATGTTTTTCATCTTCACCGAATTTACTACACATTGGAGTATATCAGACAAAATTGTATAATATCGTATGCATAAGAAACGAGGAAGAATACAAACTTATGAATAATTATGCAGCAACAGAAACTACAGAAGTTGTTTATTAGAGAGCATTGAGCCGTTATCAAACCTACACATATTTACTTCATCGTGGTAGTGCATAAGACTACTACAGTAGAGCTAAATACTCTACATTGTTATCTATGCTACTGTAGTTGCTGATATGACAACCACGAAGTGTGTGGTTAAAATATCACTAGTTTGATGTTCATTTTACATCATCATTCTATTCCGTGAGTGATTTGACCGGCTCTGAAACGTTGAGTGTTGAGCTATTCAGTCACCAGGTAGATGTTCACTTCAAAGAGTTAAATAATCATGCAATGGTCATGATCAACAAAATACACAAATCGAAAATAAAGTTTTCAATTTTGAAAATTAGAAACTTTGCATCTCGAATTCAGAGCCACGTTGGTAATATTCTTCAAGTGCTGAGTGCAAAGTTCGACGGTTGACCTTAGCCCTATATATACACGAACGAGGAAAGGTATGCGTGTCCAGTCTTCCTACTCGTCAAAGTTTAAAGTAACTTTTGCACGGTACGCTCAACCACCGTGTGATGGACGCATAGTAATACACTTGGGCTAATTGATATTCTGTGTCATATCTTGACGTTTTTGAAAGGGATTAACTGATCTATCATAACCTTTATTGGAGATGAGAATTATTCGCCTAATTCAATGACCGCCATTATATATCGATCAATAGATGTGAAAGGTGGACGTTGGACTTCTCTAATACGTCTGTGATTTACGCACAAAGATCGCGTGAATGAATTGGGTTGCACCTGCAGTCAACAAGAGTTTATCAAAGTGTATTTGCAGCACATGTAGATGTGCGCGCATAATGTTTCTGCACTTTGACTGCTAACAATCGAATAATAAAGTACAATCAAGATGCATGACACGCCTTTCTCGACACAAACAAACTATATCAATGAATTATAATTGGTCTTTTATTCATAGTGATACAATCAATATTCATCACAATAAGTATCTCAAGGATTATTCAGAAGATCTATAGACAACGACAGATGATCGATATTAATTGAAGCTGAGAATGTATTTGCATGTTTTATGCCGTGCTATAGATTTTCTGTATGTCTGAAATACGTAGATTTATCGGGTGAGAGTATAAAGGAGTTGGATTAAATAATTGGGCGTGATATATTCGAGCAGTTTGAGGTTGCGCCCACGGAATCTAGGCAATGCTTAGTCTTATCTATATATTTCTGCTTCATTGCAACATTCTCGAAATAATATCCAATAAATCCAAAAATTCTCCAACTCAGCCAATGGGATATATCACACAGTTTGAAAAAAACGTTTTATTTATTTGAGAGTCAATTCTAACAAAACAACCCCTCATATGAGTTGGGTTTCTATTCTATGCGATAGATCATTGTTAAAAAAACAATTTGTGGCATTTTTGTTCGGAAAGAAAAAAAAAAGGGCGGCGCTTCACTCTTCCCCCTGCGACTTTTTTTTGTAAGTGCTTTGCACTGTGCAAGATAACTGGATGGTGGATTATGTAGGATGAACAAGTGTCATTGATTGAAAAATAAAAAGCGTAAAAATGATGGCACTGCATTTTATGTTCTTGGTATGCAAAAGTTCTTGACGGAATCGGAATTACTCCATTAAAAGACAATATTGATCCTTCAGTAAACGAGCATTTCCGGAAAATACGATCTCAAGTGATCCACTTCTCTCGTATTGTGCACATTGCAAAGCTTTTGAGGAAGAAAGGAGACGCAAGGGTTCACCGAGATCACTGACATTTTTATTCGTTTCTACACGAAAATTTCACCAATTATATTTACGGTTAACCATCATTTTATAGAATACAAACTTGATATATATCAGTCTAACCTATTTCAATATGAGTCCGCTATAATAAATACATCTCTAGTCTTTTTATCTGTCACGTTAGAGGTTCAACAGATTTTTGAAAATTAAATTGATATTAACAAATCAAACGCTCGAGACCACCTATATCTAACATTTATAACATTTGCGAATAGTTTTATGTCAGTATTATGCTGGTGGTGGTTTCATTAGTTTTTTTGTTATAATTTTCAACTTTTTGGGAAAACATTTCGAAATAAATGATTTGAAAGTTGGAGTGTAGCTCGGATAAGCGCACACTCTCCAAATCTGATCAGCATATTGATATTAGCAAATCGAGCTTTTACGTACGAGTGTGAGACACTCTTTGCAGAACAGCAATACTTAAAATATAGTCTGCATATTTGACAAGGAGTATATGTATACTTATAGGTTCTTTTCCATTCCAAGAATGAATATTTCTACTTCATTATTCATGACGTGTGGCTACATTGATGGTATCAATCCAATACTGCAGTTTAACTGATATAGTTGTCGATTATTAGAGCTTTATGTAACCTTTTGTTGCATAGAGCAGAATCCGATTTCTAAAGCAACGATCTCACGTCCGATCCTATCACGTTCTATTCCTATCACACGTGATAGTATATTCTCTGATAAAGTTCGAAAAACATTTCATGCATCCAAATTTCCGAGTGCAAATTAGAATGGAAGGACACTATTCATTCGGAGAAACAACAGAACTTATTCCAAGGTTTATGTATTTTATCTATTTTGAGGACTGCCGAATTCCATCCGCCGTGGAGAACATGTAATGGGCGAATCGAGCTGCTTTGCTGCTTTGCAAAAACTATTTTAGCTACTAAATATTTATCTAAACATCTTTGGTGCATTCCATGCAATGAGAAGAAGATAAAATGCGTTAGAAATATGTAGACCTGTTCGTATGGGTAAATGTCAATTGCAATTTGACGAATCCATTGAATGAATGCTCGCATAGGACCCGCACTCTACAAGCCCCTGAAACCTGGAGGAATATGGAGACGCAAAAGCGCGAGCGATCGATTCTGGGTAATAACGATTCAATTTCGAAACCCAAAAATTACATTATGGATGGTGGGCGTCGTCAATGAAAACGGTAAAGATCTTTAAACTTTGGAGGTCTTCCGTTTCATTGCAATGAATTTGACGTGACATTTCAGCATTCAAACGCAATGATGTACATATATTCAAGATGGCTCTACTATTGCTGTGCATCCAGAATAAATTCCATTCCATTTCGCGCAATCAATCTTGATTGGATCTCGAAAGTTGAACATGATGAATTCCGCGCAGAGTTAGTCAGTGATTTTGTCTATATGTTAAACTTCAAGATGAGGAATACGCCATCGTACTTTCAAACAGAATTTACAGTTCCACATAAAGATTCATAAAGATAGAATGAAAATTTTCATCGGACAATCCGCAGACTTATAACGAACCTCATGCAGCTGCCGTGATTAAATACACGCTTGGAATATTCATATAAAAGTAGGAATATAAACTAAACGCTGTTCTGCAAATATGTATCATTCCTTGCACGCATGGCTTCCGTGAGCTTCGACAAAAAATGATCACATGACGGAGTAGATAGAAGAGCTTTAACGCAGAGAACGTGACATCGTATGTGTATATGCGATACCTACAGTATTACTTATCCTCGCAATTGACTATGTAGCTAGTTGCGCATTGTTTTCACATACGTTACGGCTCATGAACTTGGCATGCTTACACGCCCTATGGTCACTGTCGTTCGCATTCTTCAAACCTGGCGAACCCATTAAACAATGTGTATATAAACCTACATAATTAAATAACTGCTCTCTTAATCAAATAAGTGCACGCGTATCGCAACACAAAGAAATAACAGGAAAATAATGTATTCTTCAACCATCAACACACATTGATAATTCGAATCATTTATTATTAATATCCTTCAAATTGCCTATCATCTCAGTATTTTTCAGAAGTAATGGTGAGATGTTAACTCACATGTTTATCTCTTGAAACGAAAATACATCATTTGTATTTCTCGTTAATAATACGGTAACATTCAAATTTGACACAATCTGAGCTTCTTACAATCTGAATGAAGTGCGCTCGGGGATTCGAATGTTTGGATTGATTGCCTGTAGCGTTATTGAAAAATTACTTGATGAATTAATGTTTTATTCAATACTGAAATCATTATTCAGCTCATCGAATTGATGTTTATCAGATCTCTTGCCTAGACATTATTGATATTATATATATTTTTCCGTTGTGTGAAGTTATGATGGATTTCAATGAAAAATAAGCACAATTATGCATTCGATTGGACATTGGTATTTCCTTACTGAATAAAACAACTTCATAGTGTAATCAATTTATATTACGGAAACTTCAGCACAAGGTAAAATTCCATAACTTACACAAAACAAAATAAAAGTTTATAGTGCAGGAATTTATTTAGCCGTCGGCTGACATTCTGCTCATCAATTATTTGCGAGTGAATCTTTTTTGTTTTCAAGAAGAGCTGGGTTTATCATATTCTGTCGTCATTGTCTTCGTCGTTGCTAATGTGCTGACTTGCCGAGACGAATTCCACGTCGGTGCATAGCGTCGATGAACTCGTCTCAGTTCGCCGGATGAGGTTAATCACTACTTGACCCAATTTTGTTCACACGCCTTATAATGTTCGCTACGGAGAAGATTTTTGTTCGAGTATCATTATTATATACCATAACAAAATTTAAATCTTTAGGTAAAGAAAAATAAATTATAGATGATTCAGAAATATACATTAAAATCTGATGACGGCGATACAAATTATCATAAACTATAATAACATGGGACCCTTTCCATAAATGTGCCAAGTGTGCCAATTAATTTTTCAACACCATAGAACTCATGACTCCACTGAAGGATATCGCCCTAAGCGAGACTGATGTACTGGTACAGAGCGTATAGTTCATTCGCGGCAATAGAAGAATGAAAAGTACTACGCGATGAGAGGGAAAGAAAATAGTGAAGAGTATAGGAAATAAACCGCGAACAAGAATATGAGTAAGAAGAATCAGAAAAAAAAAGAAAGGAGGTGAAGTAAAAGTAGTTGTGGTAGTGGTAGAAGATGGAAAAGCCGAAGGGAAGCGCAGAGGGTTCGCGTTCTCGGCACGGCAAAACACGAAGAGCTCAGGTCAACGTTCTCCCGAGGTGCATTGCCTCGCAAATATACGTAGGGAAGGATGCACATATAGTGGGGATTCGTGCAGAAGCGACGGCTGAACAAGACTGTGAGGCGAAGCTGAAGAGGGGACAAAGAGTAAAAGAGAAGAAGAAGAAGAAGAAGAAGAAGTATATAGTAAAAGAGCGGGGTAATCGACGAGAACATTTGGAATATATACATGGAGGATGCGAAGACGCGAGAATACGCGCGGCTGATCGGATATATAGGCGCGCGTATAAAGGAAAAGAAGTACAAATATATGTGTATATAGTATGTCTATGTGTATGCTCATGGAGAAGAAAAGAAAAGAAAAGGGATACGCAATGGGCAGCATGGGGAACGGAAGAAGATGACATGAACGCTGGTATATAAGAGCAAAGCCACTCCTTTTGTGATTGTATGTAATATATATATATATATATATCTGTGACAGCTAGATCGAGAAAAAGTTGAATTCGACTATTCATAATTGTATCACGCGCGACATATATAGCATAGCTCATGTAATTTCGACGACGTGTTGCACTCAGATATAATTATGATTAATGTTTAGATTATGTTTGTGACGACCAATAAATTAAAGTTTGGAGTAGCAATTTTGAATCGAGTATAATAGTGTGAGTTGAGGATGAACTTCTTCATCTTGGATATGCAGCTATATTTGAATTCTTTGGTGAATGGACTATTTGGTGTTGAGCTGAAAACAGTATAGTCATGAATGTAACTAAACATGTAGCTGCGAATATCGAGAAGAATTAGGATTGATGGCCGTGACAAACAATTACTTGTGTCGTAGAAGCCATTATATGAATATTGTATAATCTGATGTATTGAACGGAGTTGAGATTGTAAAAATTTTCGCACGCTAGTAACTAATGAAGACACTTCCAACTCTTGAAGAACAGTATGGATCAACTAGCCCCATGCACTGATTTCCATCGGAAGAATCTTGGAGAGATTTCGAATAAAGATGGTACCACAGATTTGTGGGAAAATTTTCGTGAAATTCAATTTTTGAGAAATTACTTTTTTATATTCGTGATTTTTTTCAAGTATAATAAAAACTTGAATGGCTCTCATCAATACATGAATCATATCTATAAGCTTTGGAGTATGGTTCTGAATTATCCCAATCCAATTGGTTTTGTAATTGTAGGACGGCTCATGATCAAAAAGGAGACAGGGTCACATTGATCCAGAGTGTTCTCCATGATTGGGAAAATAGGTGTGTACTCGAAAGGTTAAAAATCCCAGGATCCTCTGAACATTGGAAAACGACGTGGGCTGCTGAATAATCCGTCAAATAAAGACATATCAAATATTTTCAGCCCAATTCCCAAAACAACTCTTGCAATAGTATGATGATACTCCAGAGCCACTATCCATATTTCCACAACTAAACTATTCACATATAAACAAATCGTGAATAGATGAGACGATTCTAGATCATCAGTCCACTTTCCATCACGATTATTCATACATTTGTTGATAACTCAGGGCATGCATGAATTCGATTTATTATTCTTCACGCTAATTGAGTTTTTAAAATTTCATAATCAGTCAACACCATTTTTTTGTATAGATTCAAAACCAAATATATATGATCGTATTAGGAATATTATTTGTTTTTTCAACCCAGTCTACGATCTGTTACAATACATTTTTCATTGGACTTGAAGTGTGGAAGTCGTTTCAAATTAAGTCCATTAATTTGAAAATTAAAATCCTCTTCAACGTGGGGCTTAAGTCCATAAGTTCTTTTTTTATATGCATATAAGATGGCCCGCGAAAGGGAAAGTGTGTCAGGTATATGAACATGTGAGTCGACAAATTTTACAATCCACGTTGCCCCATTAAATCCAAGGAATTACACATTAACTACATGCAAATGAAATAAATAATAATACATTCTCTGTGTTGGAACTAATGCGATAGAAATTGAAGAAAAAACGCCGCGCTCTCAATGAGCGTAAATCGGCATTATATAAATTAACACCATGACACTTTCACTCAGTCGCATGTCCTCTATACCTATACACACGTTGGCACCCACGTTCAGCTGCAATTTTATACTTTTATATATACATACACATACACATACACACACATAAATTCACTATGCGAACATTGCTGCACTGACTATTCGCATATACCACCTCTTCAGTTGCGCATTGTGAATCGTATTTTTATTCTTTACTCAGTGCTCGCTTCCGGATAACGCTCTCTCGCACACACTGTTGTGCCGTATGTCACGCCGAAGATTACTTTACGAGCGGTCGCGCGAGCAACAGCAGAGGTGCATGAGCCGAACGCACGGTGGGCACATTGCCAACGGACTTGGGGGTTAATTGCACCAAGACCTCCAAGCGCCCCATGAAGATCTTGTTCTCTGCGTGTCCTTTTTTTTTCTTTCTTCTTTCCTATAATCTCCCTCCCTCGATTTCTCTCACATGCATCGTATATATGTATATATACATTTAATACCCACCCAATTGCTACAGCCATGCTGAAATGCTGGCATGAAATACTTTCAGAGAAAATGCGTCTCCTTCCTCTTCTTTGCAAAATCGTTGAATCATCACGTTGATACCGCGAGATTCATTTTCTATATATAAATTACACATGTCGCTATATTCATTTTTATATTCATATACAAGCATACCATGCACAGATACATTCATATTTATATGGGAGTGTGTGGTTATATAGATAATATATATCCTTGACTACATACATGTATGCATATACGTGTACACAGATATATAGCAACAGTCGTTTATAACATATCATGTTACCTATGAGGTTTGCATTACTCAAACGTGGAGGTCATGCAAGGCGTCGAAGCTACTGGTGTATAATGATTATCCGTGCACTGTGCGAATTTACTTCAAAGCTCGTCTGTAGAGTCAAACAGCAGCAAACTACGGCTGGCACGGGAAAGGAAGAGGCAGTGAGAGAAAGGGAGTGAGAGAGAGAAAGAGGAAGGGAAACTTTTCAAGAATGTACACACTCACACTAACAGGGCCTATCTGTTTGTAGAGAATTTGCCACAAATGCTATATATATCATGCGACAGCATACACGGAGAATGTGACTGTCTCCCTATCTCTTTAAAGTGACATTCGTGACTCATCATCATTATTTTACAATTATGACATCATAGAAATCCACCTGACATGATCGATCACGATGTTCAGTTTACGTATGGTTAACTTTCTGCTTCAGTCAAGCTTTAACTCTTAACAGTTTTCTGTCATGTCGATTCGAGTAAATCGAAAATGTTCGCTGTTATAATTTTTGACTTTAATAAGGAACTATTATTGTTGTTCATCATTTGTGAAATTCATACTACCATAGATTTTCTAATTTATATGATCGTAGAATGAGTATTCGAGACAAAGAGTTCCCACCATTTTGTACTGCTACACTAAAAAAAAAATATTTCTTTAACAGTTATATGCTAGATAGTCAATCATAGATAGATAATGTGGAAGATACCCGTAGTTACGCTACCTCCGTATTACTACATCAGCTTTCTTTTCAGTTAGATGTCAGAGCTATCTAGATTGTTGCCACAACGATACAGATCGCTGCGACAGCTAATAGAAAATCATGCTATTTTTCATTTAACCTTTCTTCATGGAGGATGACTTTTTGTGTGCGCCGCGTGAACAATCCGTTAGATAGCTCTCGCAACTATCTGTTGGATAAAATTCATTGTTTCCCTCCACGATGTATCTAGATAACTGCTACAGTTATCTAATAAAATCGTTGGTCTAGTATTTCTGTCACAGTAATTCTGATGATATATGTCCAAAGAATATAGCTGAGGTAACTAACTTATATTGTTATGACAACGATATTTTTTTTAGAGTGCATGTAATGTTTTCAAAATATTTTCTGAAATGAATTACCGACAATTCTTGTGCCACCATTATCTATGCACAGAATGTTTTTATCGTTTTTGTAGTTAGATTAAAAAGATACAAAATTTCTAAATGATATTTCAATTCCAAGAATTCTTGGTAATGCTGCGAAAATTCACTTAGATTTTGTTCACTATCTTCTACTATTTTACCATACGGATTCTTATCCGAAATCATGTAAAATATAAGCTAATGATAAGGCATCGTTTGATAAAATGTATGAAAGGAAGGAGATCTCTAGACGAAATAGACGTGGAAAATTCGCATGGAGTCATACCGACCTCATTCCGTCTATTGAAGCAAGGCGTCGTTCGAAAACAAAATTGTCTCAATGCAGAAACTCGAGAATACAGAAATTTGATTAACTGATTGCAGAGTCGCATCTTTGTTCCTTCATTCATACAGAATTATATCCACATTTCAACAGAATAATAGCATTTAATATTCAACTCATAAAATTACCGTTGTTAATTCAATTTCGAACAACGGCAATCGACAATTAAATCTCTCATTCAATCCAAACTGAGTGATAATGAAAGTAGACTGGTTGGATTAACAACAACAATGGCAATGTAGAAGCACAAAGACTACAGAGATATCGCGAGGGAAACGAATCTCGATAGTAAATTGACGTGTTCAGACGTCGCAACCTTGATTTGCATATTATGTTATTATGAGGTCAACTGACTCAAATTTTATCAGCGTCGAAATGCGCATATTCATCATACTACAAACTTTCATCAAATTTTTCGCGAAGGAAGCTAGAATAGTAGAGTAAATATTTACAGGAGTCATGCATGAAGCGCAATATTGAATTCGATTAACGCTAATCACTGAATCTATTCAGTACGAACACGATGTATATCAAATTCAAATTGCAGATGCACAAAAAATGCAAATAAATAATTGAGTATTCTTATCTCATGGGATACACACCTATATTCATATACATATAAGCGATATAAACTCGTTGCATATAATATGAATCCCAATAAGATTTTTTCGATTGCTGTCGTGCGGTTGACTTCACGTTTCAAAGCGTGTTATTGAAGAGACACGGAATTAAATCAAGGCATCGTCTGCGTTCGTTTATACAGTGTCTCACAATACAACCGGTTTGGCGTCATTCCGCATCGTTGACAATGACTCACCGCGCGCGCGCTCGCAGATCCAATATATATATAATATATATGTATATACATAATGCTAAACCGTGTGTGTAAGTGCCCGCAATCCTGCTGAGCGACGACAACGTAGACATGATCGACTCATGATCACAACCAGTCACCACACATATACGAATTGGCAATATAATGTTTGGAATATGTGTGCATAAACGAAGAAATGTGGAGAAGCGCTATAGTAACGCCCTTGGCTCATTAACCTGTCCAGTCAATTGCGTATTGCTTATCATATCCACTCTCATTCTCATCATTATCGTTATCAAAATCACATTTGTATGCTTTATCGTGTGTCATTCATTTTTATCATATTATTATATATGTCTCCATATGTATATGAATCAATTCAAAAGAAATAACATCAACACGATGTATTATGTTTGATTGTTGAGTTTGACATGGGATTGCGTTTGAAGTTTTACCGACTATGATTAATTTTGCTGAGTCCTCTGTGTGGATAAGGGGATAGACCAGCAGTGGCTCTTTTATGATGGTCGTCATAAGTGATGAATATATAGGGCGGACGCCATTCAGGAAATTCATGGGTTCAACTAAAACTGACCAATCATCAACGTATGGTGGATTGAAGATTTTATTTGCTTCTACTGTAAGAGTTACAGGTACAAAATTCCCATGGCACATAATCCATAGTGATTTTTTACGTGTCTCATGAATTGGTGTATAACAAGGAAATTGAAGTGGTAAAAATTTGAATTATTTTACATGAATTGAATCCGCGATGCTTTTCTTTTCAGTGTTTTGGCTAAATTTATGAGAAAATGATCCATCTTCATTGAAGATATATTTGAGGATATGTTAGTTTCTGTGAAGACCAATTTATTACATTCTGTCAAATTTGTGATTGAATGAAATTTGTGATAAAAATCGAAAATCAATTCAATCCGTGAAATAGCTTTTTATTAGGTGATAAATATACAGAAAACGTTAGTTACAGTCGGCATGGGCATAACGAGCCAACGGTGCTCAACTGAACAGCTTCGGAAAGCTGAAAAAGAAGGGATTTTCGTAGCGATTTTTTTCCCAACTATAATTTTCCATAAAAAAATAAAATGTTTGTGTGAATTTGGGTGGGTGGGTGGGTAAGGGCTACATATTTATGAAAGTGTTACTCAGAAGTAACGATAATATTTGTAACGATTGAAATTGGAAACGGATCGAAAAAAAGTATTTTATTTCTCAGTGATATCACTTGGAAAAGGGGATTATGTGATCAACATGGCTTCCGGTTAGATTTATGTGAGATCAATGAAATGGAGAAGATTAATTTCCTGAACTAGAAAAAAGATAATTAATTTGATGTAGAATTTTCTTGGACATTAATTGTGGAAAGAACGCACTTATGTCCAAAATGCTGGAAAGAATGCTTAGAAAATTATAGATGTGAAAAGAACCCCGTGGATCGGGACTCCCGTCCATGGTACATTCGGAGGTTGAGAAAGGTTCGCATAACTCATCCCAAATGTGCTGATATTGTGGTTCTTTCAAGATTCTAGTTCCCTGAAGATTTAGTCCCCCAATTTTATGAAACCGAAATTTACAAATATGCAGAGCTAAAAATCGAACTTCACAACTTTGATGACCTGATATGATCTGAAGTCTTTTCTCATACAACGAGTTTATATATATCATCGTTCTCATAGCAGATCATATTTTTTGTCGAAAAACATGAAGATAATATTCCAAACATGGAATGCTTCGTTTCAATTATTACAATAGTTGGAGAATTGTTCCCCTAACTGAAAAATTGGATCAGAAAACATCGACTTGTGAATTTCACAGCACAGCACACAAATAGATCATGACTAAGCTGGTATATGCGAAGAGACATAAATGTAGTAGACAAAGGAAAATCAAATCAGAAACAACGAAGAAAATTGAATTCACAAAGGAACATTGGGTAAAAATTGAAATAAGTTTTTTTTGAATCCTCCTTGAATATTTACAGTTTGTGGTATTGCCAAAAAGTTGTTTTGTGCACAACAAAAGAATATACGCACTTACCAGCGCAAAAGAATCTTATCTTACGATGGGTTGGAAGAGCACATGTAATATTAGTTTATGGCCGAAAGAGATCACCCAATTTGGGCGTATGAATGAAAAATATGACTGCGATCTATCGCGAAGCGGATCACAAAGAAGAGAACAACGAACGAAGAGTAGTACCACATATACATATACGTGCAAGGTGCCCCAGTGTTGCCAGTGGCGCAGTCTACCGTCTCTCTACCTGTTCCGTCGCTCATCCCTGAAGGAAGTAGTCGATAAAACTGGTTTGACGGGTGAGAGAGCCACACGGCTTTCAGTATACAACGTCTCGTCGCTTTCCTTCTTTCGAATCCCCCCCGTGTGTTACGGTCAAAGCAAAGACTTTACATTTCAGCCAACAGATAATCTCACCTTGTACACACTCCTTTTTCATAGTCTTGTATATTCCAACTGGAGAATCATACAGCCCATGTATAATAATTCCTATGAAAATAACAATTGGAATGTACTCTAACTATATATATTTTCGGTCATACTTTTCTTGTATATTCCACAGAAAATTATGCAAATTAACTCTTATAACTTTCGGACGATGTCTAGCACGAAATTGAACAAATAGTCATTTTTTTACGCAACAAATTCCAGTTTTGTTTCGAGATCATCGATGCTCGTGAATTGATCTACATATGTAGGGTAAACCTGAAACGTTAATTTGAGTCTAGGAATATCCATGCTCTGAGGGACAGGTCTAATACTACCATGGAGTTGAGGAAAGATTGCTGTGTAACGCGTGTAGTCGTGGGCACGTTCTCAGTGTAGGTAAAGTTTACTGTCAATACATGGTGAACATTTTTACTGGAACTTTTCTCGTGAAGGCTTTGTCAAATATAGGGCTTTGACACTATGGGAATCTTCATCACACTTCTCATCATTCCAATGCATATCTTCAGATAACCCAAAGCCTCACCCAATAAATTTGGAGGTAGATCGTCGCACACTTCTTTTTTTACTTTTCCGACTCCGCTTTGTTGTGTAATCGTTTTTATAATATCTTATCATTAACGATAGAAATAAGTGTTCAACGAAATCAGCTACACCCTTTTCTATCATGCTTATATCCCCGCCCTGAATAATCAATTTTTCCCATTTATTCTCGGAACATGTCTGACCTATATCTAATGAACTACGAGCTCGATGCGTCGACCTGTAATACCGGAAATTTCACGAGGCTTTTATGGTTGAGTGCCATAAGTTCATGAGTTTCGTCATGTAAACCTAGAAAATCAGAGGTGTTGACGGTAGATTTTCGAGTCTATCACGGTAAAACTTATAGTGCTTTTGTGACACAATTGCATGTAGTCAAAAAGTTCACAGTGTCATGGTGTGGAATTTGTGATGGGTGTTCGACAAAAATATTATTTACTCAAAACGACATTGAGTTTCGTGGTATTGACATGGTATCTCACAGCTGCCGTTCAGAGCTTTTCAAAATCCACTGTTTTCCTCGCTTCGTATGTTGACAAATGTTATCTACATCTTCCAAGTCCACACAAGAACAGGGTTTTAAATACGCTCTTCAGAATACAAATTTTGTATTTACATGAGAAAATATGAATAAAGAGCATTTTCTCATCCTGAACGGGTATAAAGTTTATTAAAGTGCCCGATTTTTCAACAATAGTACATACGAACAGTGCGGCTGAACATGGAAATCTGCGACACCGCCTTCATTCAATCATTGCCAATTCCACCTAGTGGAAAGTATATAACGGAGGAAAAAAATAATTTGGCTGTTATATAATAATGCATTGTGGGTGTCTAATGCGAAAGGAGCACTTCTGCACTCTCCATATGTGCACACGAATAGATAGCATTAGTGTGATAGCAATCTTCAATTTTTGTTGGAGTTACCTTGTTATAGCAAGAAAATAGCTCAACTAACTTGAAAAGTTCAGAGTGTTGGAATCTCTATTCACGAAGAAGAGTGATATAATCATTTCACAAATCATATCAATGTGCACCAATCGTGATTTATATAGCTATGTAATCACATTTATCTGCGCCGAGATTAAAGTAAACCCAGTTGGAAAGAAAGAAACAAATGACTGTTTCCATGTTCTGATAGTGATAACAACCTAATTGCAGATGGCCATGAAATGAAATCTGTAAGGATATAACTGCAATATAAATATCTGTAAAACTATTCCCAGCTGGAAGAGCTTTCGCAAGTTGGGTTACAGTGACTCAACAGTAGAGATGATTGGACACATTAGCTAAATTGAAGATGAGTATGTTGGGTACATTGGTTGTCCGGCCACCATTTACATTGTTATTTTAATGATCAAATAGCAACAGTACTTGAAATTGTTAACATTGCACTTTTTCCTTACTGAATGTCATACGATTATGAACGTTATTATCTAACAGTTTCAAACTCTAAAAAAAATATTTCTACATACTCGCAATTATTCCGTGCCTCAATAAGCCGTGCATTGAAAATTGGATTCAGCAAAAATATGCATACGTGTTTATGTGAAATATAATCGTGTCATCTGCGAAACGATTTCATATGGATCATTGGGAATTTACGCCTGAAAAAATTACAGCATGGAAGTCATGGATAATTGATTAACCTCCAACAAGGCACTTGACATGTTCATGTTTTTGCTGAAAACTTTGAAATTTCCATACAAACTGACAATAGGATTCATTCTTGCAGCAGACGATATTGTATGCTTTAATATATTGTCAAGCGTAAATATATGCATTTTCCATGCAGCTTCCAAGAATTCAATAACAATAATTCTTCTAGTTAATACTCGTTTTCATTCGTTCCGAATGTATTATCACAATAAGGGTTTGTTCAATCAATGACAAGTTAATATATTATTGTGGATAGCTTGATGGATGCATCGGACTAACGGGCACACAGGTACCAGGTGTATCGTTGTACATATATCAAGAATACTTTATGGTACGTGTACTCGTTACTTCATGAAAGCAACGAATTGGATGGTCAAATATAATCCGTCCTGTGCTACAACATTCTCTGTACTATTACACTATCGCGTATATATATGCAACAATATCCGTGTACACGTGTATGCTGACGCGATAACCTTCAGTACTTCAACGACATATTATTCTTCCACACTTTCACGCGCACAGTAGGGTGAGGGTCCTCCTATATGCATACATCTATGTTCAAAATAAATACCTTCACACGCGCCATTTCACAAAATCGATTCTTGTTTATTTTTTCTTTTGCGTCAGTTCGTTAGTCGCTTGATGGTTTGTGAATAATTAAATTGTTAAATATGTTAGAATGGAAAAGGAATTGTAACATATTGCAAACGGAGATTTTGCATTCGTTAGTGATAAATTTAATCATAAATATTTCCTACCAATTGCAAAAAACTCTCTCCATGGAACAATGAAATTAAAATTTGTTGACAATAATCTTGTTAACAATGACAATACATATGGCGAATTTTAACATGATTATTAGCGCAACAATACACTATAATCGAATGAACTCGAAAGAGAGAAAAAAGGGAACAATGAGTGGATGGACAATTATACTAATATGGCGTATGCAATCAAAAGCATTCAAAACTCCCGTGATTGTTTTTTTGTTATTTTTTTTTCATTATTTTGTTCGTTTTCTGATCCCCATGCATTCTCAGGTTACAAAACCACGTGTGTATGCTTGTTTCTGTTTGCACAATATTATTCCCCTATTAATCAGGATTGTGGAGAGAATCGTATATGCGCGTGCGCACATCACCGCTCGGTTCAATTCGCGTCGCTTGAGAACGACTAAAGGGAGCCCATTTATCACAAACCGGGGAGTCTTCGGGTGAATTCAAACTACACCAGAATAGAGAATATATATTTGTGCCGTCCTGGTGCGGCGATCGCTTACTCTTAATAGGCCAGGCGCCGGGTAATTTTTTTTTGCAAAATTCTACAGAACGAATTTTTTTTCTGGAATATGTTCAGGGGTGTCCCCTGAATGTAAATCCAC
>JAPYZF010000452.1:0-51172 GCA_030523045.1 Meteorus cinctellus | reverse complement strand
AATACCATCAATGAAAATAAATATACGTAAATGCATTTTATTTACCATTTTGTAAAGACGATAAATATTCATTGTACTTTTTTTCCTGCTGCGTTTGTAGTTTTTGTAATTTTTTCAACAAACCTTTGCTAATTTCTTTGCCTTCATGATCATGAGTAGGTAGACCATTATCATCAAATTTTGAATATTTATTTAATTCAATTTTAAACATTTCTGTAGGTTTTATTCTCTTTTGCGCTTCTTTTGCTGCTGCTGCTTCAGCTAATTCTAATTTCTTTCGTTCTTTCTCTGCATTTTTTTCTTCATCTATTCGCCGTTTTGCTTCACGTTCACGCAATAATTCATCACGATTTACTAATTTTATTTTACTTTTTCCCATTTCATCATCCTCCAATCTTACACCAACATTTGGCAAAATATCATCGCGTAATTTATCGCATTCATTTAATATCTCATTGGCTTTGATAACTTTAGCATTATCACGAATTTTCGAACGGAATTCTGCGAGTATTTCTAAATGTGGAATTAAAATTTCTTCACGATTAACATTCGCTGAATTATCATCAATTGGAAATCCAATTTCACTATTTAAATTCGTTGAGATTGCTCCAAATGTTTGGAACATTTTAGTTATATAAACTGCAATATCACGCAATAAAAGTGCATTTGGTGATTTCATTTCTTTCGTATAAATATTGCAGTGTCCAACAAGTTCACGAATTAAATCCAGTACTGTACGCGTATCAATATTATCGCACAATGCAACATGAATATTTTCTTTAGCTTCTTCAAATTTTTTATTCAATTCTATTTCATTGCTATTCCATTTATTAAACGTTGTCAATGTTGTACCAATTGTTAACGCACGAATTTGGCATTTAATATTTAAGAAAAATTCATTTAAGAATTTTTCATATTGCACTGCCATTTCCATGGTGTTTTCACTATAATCCAAAGTGTCTTTCCATGAATGTAACAAGAATGCCAAACGTAATTGTCTTGCGTTATGTTTTTTCAATGCTTCTTGAATAGTTACAAAATTTTTTAATGACTTGGACATCTTGCAGCCGGATATTGTTAAATGTCCAGAATGAAGAAAGTAATGAATCCAATGAGAATGATCAAAATAAGCTTCAGCTTGTGCTAATTCATTGTCATGATGAGGAAATTTTAAATCAACACCACCTGTGTGAATGTCCAAACTGGAACCGCAAATTGCTGATGCCATTACTGAACATTCAATGTGCCAACCTGGTCGTCCATTTCCCCATGGACTTTTCCACCAGGGTTCACCTGACTTTGATGATTTCCATAAAGCAAAATCAGTTGGTGATTTTTTTTCTTTCAAACGATCTTCAGAGACGCATAAATCACCTGAAAGAATTTTACTTTGTAAATGTTTTGTAAATTTAATAGAATTAAATAGAATTGATGTTCCAAATTCAAACTTTTTTGTAGTTCTAAAATTTGGAGGTTAAACAAATTTTGTTAAATAATAAATTTTTCTACCTTCTCCTTCTTGCAAACTTGTTGCATCTCCATAAGCTTCAGGAACAAGTTTAGCATAATGATGATGTTCAATTTTATCAAAACTTCCAACATCAAAATAAACAGAACCTCTGCTTTCATATGCCAAACCTTTATCAATAATTTTCTGAATAAATTCAATTATTTCTGGGATATATTCACTAACTCTTGTCAATACATTTGGCCTTAAAACATTCAACGAGTCCATATCATTGTGAAATTCATTTTCCCAATATTGCGACAATTTACTAAAAATCGCATTATCATTAACTTTATCGCCATATTTTTTGTCCAACCAGTCAGCTAATGAATCACGTGCAACAATTAACAAATTATTTTGTTGCTCTTTTGTCTTTAATTCATCACCAAGTTTAACAGATTCTTCAAGATCTTCTAACGATAATTTTATGTTTCTCAACATTTTTTCCAACATTAATTTCTTATCATTATCAGTAATGGTTTTAACATTTTCACTCAATGATGACATCACATTTTTAATATCTTTCAGTAATTCATCGAGTTCTCTTGGAGTTCTGATGTATTCATCATACAAATAATTCTGCCGCGCACGTTTTATTATCTTATCATCAATATCAGTGATATTCATTACATATAAAACGTCATAGTTGAAATAATCTGATAAAACTCGGCGCAAAATGTCGAAAGAAATGTAGGACCTGTGAAAAATGAATTCCTTATTCATTATTGACGAATTTTACATTCTATTATTAATACTGAGATAAAAATCAACGAAAATTCATCACAAATCATTAGATTAATCAATTGATTGATGTTTAACAGTATTTTTATGAATATGAATAGATATTTTCATCACCTAGCATGACCCATGTGAGATGCATCATAAACAGTTGGTCCACAGCTGTACCAAAGCACACGATTTCCATATTGTGGAATAAATTCTTCTTTCTGACGTGTTAAACTGTTGTATAATTTTAAAACACTTCCATTTGAACGTGCTGGTGGTGTCCATGTTGGTTGTGAACGTTTTGCCATTTTTCTAGTTATTTATTCAACTTATATCAACCAGATATTCATATATATATATGTAAATATATATAAAATTCCACCTGTAAACAGAATTAAAATGTTTCTGTTAATAAACAATTATTATTCAACTCAACCCTATCCATTGTTGCACTTGAAATATACGAAAACAAATATTGAACGTGAAAAAGAACTTCATAACCTAAAAATTTATCAATTTTCATAAATTAATACTCGGGAAAATTATTATTGATGGATTTTTGCATGTAAATAATGAAATAGAGATGAATAACTGATCAGTCAACATAACCTCATTCACTGATGCAATAATTGACGAAATTTGAACATCAAAATTGAGTGAAGACACAAAAATGAAAACATAACCTAAAATATTCGTAACTTCTTTAAATTTTAAGTGAATATCGAAACAAAATGTTAAAAATGAACTATAAAACAATACTTTTACTTATTATTACTTACAATGATGATCTAATTTATCAATTTCCCTGTTATTTTGTAGTTTTTCTTGCTGTTTCACGCCAGCCGGGAAATTGCCACGAAATACAATTTTTGTGATTGCAGCCCTGGAATTTCGATAGAATCGATTGAATTACAGAAATACAACGTGAAGTTAGCACTATCTAATCATCACATTTGATACAATTGGTCGAAAATCGATTAATTGAAATTACAGGAATTTGCTTTACCTACACATCCGGCGCCATTTTCAAAGTTTTTCTGAATATTTCACATATGAAAATTGTTTGTACTTGAATGATAAACAAAATCGTTAATTCCACATCACAATTTGTAAATATCAATTTATTACTCTACAAGAAATAATTTCTCATCTGCAAAAAAAAAACAGAAAATCACTGGATATATATCTATATATCTATTGAATAAACTAAAGCAAAATAGAGCAACATTCTAAGAAAAAAAGATTGATAATAAAATAAATCTTCTATCAATAAAATAATCTTTTCTTGAAATTTATATTTACACACAGAATCAACAATTAATTAAGATTTGCACTGCCGAAGATTTCATTATATTCCTTTCTTTTTTCTCTTCTACTTTTAATTCTCTGATGTTCATTATTTAATTTGTTTCAAAATATCATTCTACTACTAAATGATAAAACAATATGCTCTTGTGTAATGGCAGATAATTCCTTCAACCATTCATCCATAATAACAGCACAAATAACAACATGTTGGGTCGGTGTAATTACTTTTGATGCCATTGCGGTCTCAATATATCTAAAATAAATAAAGAAAAATATTAAAATCAAATTCAATAATCTGTAGAATAAATTTCTGCTATTATTCAATAAATAATTAATTATTTGTTATTAATTACCGATTGTTTGCGTCATTTACAATAATTTCAGAATTTTCATCTGTTAATCGTAAACTTTGTGGTGGACTGTTTGTACCAAATTTAAATATTTGCGTCAATGAAGAGGTTAAACTTCGACGTTTTGCTTCATCTTTAATAACAAAAGATAAATTAATAATTGATATTAATTAATGAATTTAATATTATTATTAATTCTTACGCACTTCGCACAAATGGATCTGGCAAAATATCTTTTTTCACTGCAACTGCTTGTGATGTTGATTTAATTGCATTTCTTCTTGTATTTATCAATCGATATTCACGATTAATCAAAAATACTCGTGCTTGACGCACTAATTCATCAACATTATCAACTTTGGCAAGATATTGATCAATTTTATGCTTCAATGATGCTAAAATCTGTATAAATAAATGAAAAATAAATGTTAATTGATTTAATACAATTTTTTGAGGTTATAAAATTCATTTTTTACCTGAAATAACGATCGAATACTCGGTTGGAAGACCAACGATGGATTTAATAAAAAAGATTGCAACAATGGCTGATGATAAATAGCAAGACGACTAATAAGTCCAGTTAAATGTAAATTAACATACAAATTATTACTCGTCATGCATTCTAATTTACGAAATATAACATCAAGAAATATTCCAACATTTGGTTTGCCATTTGCAATTATTTCTTCATCATTAATCATTTCATTAACATCCACTTTATCATTAACATTATTCTCATCATTAATATTAATTTTTGATTCATTTTCATTTAATATTTCTCCATTTTTTTCATCGTCATTTAATTTGTCATTTAAATAAAATTCATCATCACTTAAAGTAGAAGGAAATGACGATGAATTTTTTAATGCAAGACTTTCATAGCCACTACTTTCACCCATTGAAAATAATGAATCAATAGCTTTTATTGATTCTTCAACTTCATTGTCTTCAGTTAAACTTTTTTGTAAATCTTCATTATTTTCTGTATCCAAATCGCCATTTAAAATTGTCGAAACATCATCTAAAATTTCTCCATCAATATCATCACAATTAATAAAACTTTCTGTTTCATCAATCAAACTTTCACTTTGCAAACTCAATTTATTTTTCTCTTCATCACCAATAAGTGATTTAATATTTTCCAATATGTCACCATTTGATGATTTATTATTTTCTCTCGTTTCAATATTAATATTTATCAATTGAAAAATATCTTTCATATTTATATTATTAATCATCGATGAAATATTTTCATTTATTAATTTATCATTATCACCATCATATTTTGATGACCAATTGCTGCATCCAACTTGACATGAAATTATTTTCTGTCTTGCGTCTGATAAATATGCATGATAATTACCATAAAGACTTTCCGCCATTTTAGCTGTAGAATTCATTAAAAATTGTGAAGATTTTGTGTTTGAATTCTTCTGTGCTGATGAATTTACATCAGATTGTAATGAATTAGTCCAAGATAAACAACAAAGTGGACGAAGTGAAAGAAATTTCTTTGCTGTTCTTTCAAAACCATCAAAATCACGCAATCTACGTCGTTGTGATAACATTATGTGCGAGCATGGTGTTAGCGATGATAAACACAATTCTAACATTATATCTTCGCAATTGAGGTCCACTAATGTTTCAAACAATGCCAACGTCACGATACACAACTGAAATGATTAATAAACAATAAATAAATATCAATTTGAATTTGAATAACAATTTTAAACTCACTCGTGAACGTGACGATATTCGTTGAATTAATGCATCTAAAATACGACACTCGTCGTAATTTTCTTCTAATAAAAATTTTATTAATGTTCGCAAGAGTCCGGCGTCGGTAACTGAACGTAAAAATAAATCAAAATAAGCAGTCGCAGCGACCAAATCATCAGTGGAAGTCTATAAAGAATAAAATTATAAAATTAATTTTCAATAAACAGAACTGGAATTGAAACAATTTTTTTTTCTTTCTACCTGCAATAATGCTGGGCCCATAACAGGAACTAAAAATCCTTGATATAAATATTCCAAAAGTTCTTTTTGTACTGCAGAATGTGCGATTTGTGCGACTGCATTACAAAATTCAAATGAATGCATTAAATTATCAAGCGCTGGTATATCATTGACATCATCAGGTGTTAATCTATGCCAATCTTCAGTTTCAATATCTAATTTTCGTGGTAACAATGAATACAATGCGCTTATACCAGTTGCAAGTACTGGACAAATGTCTGAATGTTCAGCAATGTAATAACCAATTTGTGGATTTTTTTTTGATAATGCCATGCATAATAGCATTGCATCGCGTGTTTGTTGACCAATTGTTCCTTCACGATGAACATGAGGCAACAAGAGAGCAAAAATAAGAAACCTGAAATGAATAAATATATTAAAAATGTTAATAAAAAGTTAAAGAAAATAAAATTAATTGCAATTGTAAATCAATTACTTTCGTGGTCCTTCTTCAGTTGGATGAAAAAATACATCGAGCAATGCTAAATTTTGCATTAAAGCCACACACAATCCATTAAGTAATATAACTAATTTTTTTTCCATGTCTGGTGGTAAAATATCATTTGCACAAACTTCTAATAACCTCAATAAAGGTCTTGCGACTGGTTCGTGTGCCAATAATGATCCATTGTAACCTACTAATACTTCGAATAGTTTCATTTGTTCCATTCGTATTACATTGTTGTACCTGAGGGAAATTAAAAGCAAAATTAACTGGTATAAATTGTTGATAATTATTCTGTTACAAAAATAATTCAATTACCTTCCAGCTGTTGTGCTCCATTCGTAAAGAAGATCAAGTAAATTCTCACTCAATAAATACTCAAGACATGGCGAATGTGACGGTGTTGTGGTAGATGAAATTTGCTGTTGATTTATTCCAATTTTATTACGAAATTCAAGCACCAACAATGTCACCATTTGATCAATATGATTTACAACAGCCAATACATCATCATGAATAGCTCCTGGCGATGTCTATTCACAAACATAAATAAAAAATTCAAATACCAATTACAAACCATCAATAATTAAATATTAATAAAATAAAATCCATCATTTCTTCTCGTCTATTCACACTTACACGAACTTGATTGATAATGTCGTGTGTTTGTTGCCAATGTTTGCAAAAACTGTCGTAACATGCACCTGGATCAGCATCTTTTGGTGGCGAATCGCGTGCCCATTGTTTACCAAAGCTATTTCGCAATGAATTATTCCTTAACCAACTCATTGTTTACAACATCAACAATTTATCCACTTCAAAATGAACTCCAACAGTGGCTGTTAAATCTTATTCCTTTTTTTATTTCAGCAAATACAACCAAATGAATAATCACCTCAAGATACTCATTATTATCGCGAAATTTATAACCTCGAATTGACATTCAACCTGTGATAAACAAATGAACAAATACACAGAATTAACATATACATCCTTTTGTTGATAAGAAAAAAACGATTAATAACCTAAAAACTCACAATTGTTATCAATTCTATTATATATTTACCATTACTTAGTCCATTTGTTTAAATGTTATTACGAGAACATTTATTAGTCCACTTTCATTGTACAACGCAATTGAAAATGAAAAAAAAACGGCGAAACTACATCTCGGTGTAGTTTTTCGTCTAAAAAAAAACAACAATTCTATATATATATCAAATGCGCATGCGAATTAGGTCGGCTACGTAGTAGAACAAATAAATATATGGTGGAATAATAATAATGGTAACGGCAATAATGATAATGATGATAATAATGTGGATCTAACCTAAAAATTAAAAAGCTCTGCATTACCGACATACGATAATGTGCACTTACTCTGCCTGGCGCTTGTTTCATGTGCTGCCACCAATCTTTGCGGAAACATTCATAAGAATCAATAGAAATAACCAAAAATTGCGCGATTTTTGAATTGTTATAATACAGAATCTATTTTAGATAGAAAAAAAGTAAAAAATCTGTTGAACATAACCAAAAAAGAAAAAAATCGTTGAAAATAACCAAAAATCGAAATTTCACAATAAATTGAGTTTAATGGCGTCACGCGAGAATTTCGAATTGAACATGAACGCCATAAATATGTAAAAAAGCGAGCAAAGATGGCGTGAGTGTGTTATTCTCACGAAAAATAATAAATGTAGGTTATCTTATCTCATGATAATTTTTGCAATTATATAGTTTATATGAACTCAGTGGGGTGGAGTTTTCATGGCGTCTACGTCTGAAACACGTCAAAAATCCACGAAATATTATTAATTAACCAATTAATTATTTATTATAATTAAACAATTGTCGGTTATATTTTTTGTTCGGGGCGTCACGGTGAACATCGAGCAAAGGTGAGTAATTGGATAACCTCAAAATTGAGCAAAAGGTTATGGATTTTCATCGTATCGAATTTTTACACTAGAAAACGATAATGAGGACAGGAATTCAGTAATTAAAATCACCCCACGCATTTTTTTATTATATTCCAATATATTTATCAACATTTGTTCATTATTATTGTCTAGGTCCGCCATGATTGATTTTATAATTTATTTTATAACTGGATTTGTTGTATATTATTTATTTATGGTACCAACAACTCCACCATAACAAAAATTATCAAGTACGAATCAATAATTCACCAATTTCCTCCCCATTATCCGCCAATAGTCCAAATAACTCCAAAATATTCATCGACCCGCGTTGATAAAGCGTAAAATTAATAAATAAAATACAAAAACATTTACAGCAACTGTAGAATTAATATTTTTATTATTTATTGCAGTCCGTGAGCGCCTCAACATGACGGCAGACAAAGTAACCTTGGGCGATGCATTATCAAACGTAGACGTGCTTGATGAATTCACATTACCTGATGAGCAGCCATGCATTGAAGCTCAGCCATGTTCAGTAGTTTACCAAGCAAACTTCGACACTAATTTCGAAGATCGTAATGGCTTTGTAACTGGAATAGCAAAATACATCGAGGAAGCAACAGTGCATGCCTCATTAAATGAACTCCTTGAAGAAGGTCTTGAACACGCCGTAATGTTATACACTTGGCGATGTTGTTCACGTGCAATACCACAACCAAAATCAAATGAGCAACCAAATCGCGTTGAGATATACGAAAAAACAGTCGAAGTTTTAGCACCAGAAGTCAATAAATTATTAAATTTTATGTACTTCCAACGTAAAGCAATTGAACGCTTTTCAGCTGAAGTTAAACGTTTGTGTCATCATGAAAAACGTAAAGATTTCGTTTCAGAAGCTTATTTATTAACTCTGGGTAAATTTATCAACATGTTTGCTGTATTAGATGAACTGAAGAACATGAAATCATCAGTTAAAAATGATTATTCAACTTATCGTCGTGCCGCACAATTTCTCAAAGTAATGTCAGACTCACAAACATTACAAGAATCACAAAATTTATCAATGTTTTTAGCAACACAAAATAAAATTCGCGATACAGTAAAAGAAAATTTGGAAAAAATACCCGGCTATGAAGAATTATTAGCCGATGTTGTAAACATTTGCGTTCATATGTTTGAAACAAAAATGTATTTAACACCAAATGAAAAGCATATGCTCGTTAAAGTGATGGGCTTTGGTTTATTTTTAATGGACAGTGAATTATGCAATATCAACAAATTGGATCAGAAGAAAAAATTAAAATTAGATCGCATTGATCGTATATTTAAAAACTTGGAAGTTGTTCCATTGTTTGGTGACATGCAAATAGCACCGTTCAATTATATCAAACGTTCAAAGCATTTTGAAGCATCAAGATGGCCACTATCAGCATCAGCAAACAGTATGAGCCCACAAGCTGATTTAATGGTTCATTTACCACAAATACGTGAAGATCATGTTAAATATATATCTGAATTAGCGAAATATAGCAATGAAGTAACAACAACATACAAAGAATGTGGTTCTGATGGTGAAAATCGTGACACATCAGAATTAGCTTTACGTGGATTGCAATTATTATCACAATGGACTTCAGTTGTAACAGAATTATATAGCTGGAAGCTTCTTCATCCAACTGATCATCATATGAATAAAGAATGTCCACAAGAGGCAGAAGAATATGAACGTGCAACTCGTTATAATTACACTGATGAAGAAAAATTTGCATTAATTGAAGTAATTGCTATGATAAAAGGCTTACAAGTATTAATGGCGCGTATGGAAACTGTTTTTATTGATGCAATACGTCGAAATATTTATGCTGAACTTCAAGATTTTGTTCAATTAATATTGCGTGAACCATTACGAAAAGCAATTAAAAATAAACGCGATTTAATTCGTAGTATTTTAGTTTCTGTTAGAGAAACTTGCGCTGATTGGCATTTTGGTGTTGAACCATTAAGTGATCCAGCATTGAAAGGTAAAAAAGATCCTGATAATGGTTTTGGTATTAAAGTACCAAGACGTAATGTTGGACCTTCATCAACGCAGTTGTATATGGTGCGTACAATGTTGGAGTCATTAATTGCAGATAAAAGTGGGGGTAAACGAACATTACGTAAAGATATTGATGGACAATATTTAATGCAAATTGATCAGTTTCATAAAACAAGTTTTTACTGGAGTTATTTATTGAATTTTAGTGAATCATTGCAGAATTGTTGTGATTTATCACAATTATGGTATCGTGAATTTTATTTAGAGATGACAATGGGAAGAAAAATACAAAAATGTCAAGTGCGACATCAACATAATGAAGAATGCAGTGATTTAATAACAATGGAAAAGCGAATACAATTTCCAATTGAAATGTCAATGCCATGGATATTAACTGATCATATTTTACGTAGTAAAGAACCTTCAATGATGGAATATGTTTTATATCCATTGGATTTATATAATGACAGTGCATTGTATGCATTGACAATATTTCGTAAACAATTTTTATACGATGAAGTTGAAGCTGAAGTTAATTTATGCTTTGATCAATTTGTTTATAAATTATCAGAGCAAATATTTGCACATTATAAACAATTGGCAGCTTCAATATTATTGGATAAACGTTTTCGCGTTGAGTGTGTTGCACTTGGAGCTTATTTATTACCATATCCACGTGCAAATCGTTATGAAACATTGCTAAAACAACGTCATGTACAATTACTTGGACGTAGCATTGATTTGAACAAATTAATAACCCAAAGAATAAATGCAGACATGCAAAAATCATTGGACTTAGCAATAAGTAAATTTGAATCTGGTGATATCACTGGTGTTATTGAACTTGAGGGTTTGCTACAAGTCAACAGATTAACTCACAAATTATTGTGCAAATGGCTTGCGTTGGATGAATATGACGCGATGTTTCGTGAAGCTAATCATAATGTTCTTGCACCTTATGGAAGAATAACTCTTCATGTATTTTGGGAATTGAATTATGATTTTTTACCCAATTATTGTTACAATGCAGCGACAAATCGATTTGTTAAATGTCGTGGTCTGCAATTTGTACAGCCGGTACATCGTGATAAACCACCGCAAATGTCTCATCATTATTCATGGGGAAGTAAACAATTAAATTTGGCATACAATACGCAATATGGACAATATTCTGGTTTTGTTGGACCATATCATTTTCGTACAATGTGTAAATTATTGGGTTATCAAGGTATTGCTGTTGTGATGGAGGAATTATTGAAGATTGTCAAGTCATTGATACAAGGAAGTTTATTACAATTTACAAAGACATTGATGGAGGCAATGCCAAAAGTTTGTAAATTGCCACGTTATGATTATGGTTCACCAGGTGTTCTTGGTTATTATCATGCACAATTGAACGATATTGTGCAATATCCAGATGCAAAAACTGAATTGTTTCATAACTTTCGTGAATTTGGTAATACAATTTTGTTCTGTTTGTTGATGGAACAGTCATTGTCACAAGAGGAAGTTTGTGATTTGTTGCATGCGGCGCCATTTCAAAATATTTTACCACGACCGCATTGTAAGGAAGGTGAAAAACCAGAAACTAAACAGAAAAGATTGGAAGCTAAATATGCAGCATTGCAAATTGTGCCGAATGTTGATAAATTGGGAACTGCTAAACAAGCGATGATTGCTAGAGAAGGTGATTTATTGACACGTGAAAGATTGTGTTGTGGTTTGTCGATATTTGAAGTGGTTTTGAGTAGGTTGAAGAGCTTTTTGGATGATCCTATTTGGGTTGGACCACCACCTGCTAATGGAGTCATTAATGTTGATGAGTGCACTGAATTTCATCGATTATGGAGTGCGTTACAATTTGTTTATTGTATTCCTGTTGGTGAAACAGAATTTACTGTAGAGGAATTGTTTGGTGAGGGATTACATTGGGCGGGTTGTGCTATGATTGTTTTATTGGGACAACAGAGACGATTTGAAGCGCTGGATTTTTGCTATCATATATTGAGAGTACAACGGGTTGATGGGAAAGACGAAGTTGTCAAAGGGATTGTGAGTATTTGTTTATTCTTTTTATTTCAATGTCATTTGTGATGCAACAATTTAGTTCATGAGGGGAATTTTAATGCAGTTTTTGCGATTTAACTCTGGATTTATTGAGTTTATGGGGAAAATGGTGGGATACTTTTTTATAGAGAATTCGATTCTTATTAAAATTGTATTCTATTATTTTTTACGTACGAGGACTAGATTCGCAGTTATGTTACATTGTTTATCCATTTAATAATTCTACTCGAATTTGATTGCTAATCAAAATTATCAAGTCAAAGTTACAAATTAAATTAAATAAATATATTTTATTATTGTTTCAGCATCTGAAACGTATGGTGGATCGTATTCGACGTTTTCAAGTATTAAATTCGCAAATATTTGCGGTATTAAATAAGTATTTAAAGAGTGGCGACAGCGATTCAACAAGTGTTGAACATGTTCGATGTTTTCCACCGCCAATTCATCCATCATTGGCACATTCTCAACAGCATTATCACGCACCAGAATATCTTCGCCAAATAAATCACCAATAGATAAAACAAAAACTCCAATTTCCATTTTGGTTTAAACTCCATTTTAGATATTAAAAATTAAAAATAATCAATCTAAAGAGGCGAAAATAGATATTAAAATTGTTTTCTTTCACGCTTCTTTCATAAAAGCATCAACAAATATAAATAGACAGATATATATATATATATATCTGTATATATCGCAGTACTCCAACAAATAATTTTTTTATCTAATATAAAAATGTGTCTCTTTTGTAAATAATTCGTATATTGATAAATAAAATAAAAAGAAAACAAAGACAAAGTACTGTTGGATAAATAATTCATTTTGCACTTTCAGCATTTTGTCTTTTCAATATTTACAATTTTATTTATTAATTATATTTTTAACTTCAAATGGAAAATAAAACAAAATTGTTTATCAATTATTTATAAATTAAAATATATTTCGCATATTTTTTATTTAATACATCAATTGCAATTTCTAACCTAAAAATACGCTAAAATGATTGTAAATAATTAAATATCTTATTAATTTATGTTTTTATCGTGTCATTTTTGTTCTCTGGCAATTCGAAAATATTTTCTGATAATTTAATCGTTGTCGGTCGATTCAGAATAGCTTTTTCTTCGTCAGGAGACAGGTCCAAACCTGTTAATTTTGCCGCCATACTTTTACGTGGTAAACCTGCATCTTTTCGTCGTTTTCTTTCACTTCCTCGCTTGGGACGTTTTTTACTTCGCGATTTTTTACACATATGAAATACTTTTATGTGTCTTATCAATGATGCTTTTTCTACAAGTCCTGTTCCACAAATATCACAATAGAATTTAGCGCCTAAATGTTTTTTATTTATATGATGCTGCAAATTACTTTGATATGAATAAATTCCACTGCAATTATCATACGGACATGACAATAATTCAAATTCGTGTGCTCTTATATGTTGTCTCAATGTACCTTTGCGTAAAAAACATTTCCCACATTCATCACAGCGAAATTCTACAACAGAAAATGTTTTTTAATTATTATAAACAATTTTTAATATAAGGAAAATTTAATTTTTATACCTTTTGGATGAGATCTTGCACGATGAACTCGCAAATCAATGAAACGATAAAATTCTTCTTTACAATTCGCTTCAGTACATTTTAATACTCGATCGTGAATTGCTCGTAAATGTTTTTTCATATAATAAAGTGTAGTAAATATTTTATCGCATTTATCACATTTAAATGATGATATATTTTTATGAATTGCCATGTGCTCATCAAGTTTACATCTTTTACGAAATACTGCGTTACATTCACTGCATGAAATGCGACTTTTATTATTGTGAACTCGTTGGTAATGTTTACGATAATTCGTACGGTTTTTTAGAGTTAATTCGCAGAAATCACATCTGAAATGACGAATTGAATATTAATTATAATTGCAATTGAAATAATATTATTGAGGGTGTGGTAGCGTGCAGACGAAAATGACCTCCCTTCATAGATTAAGGGTTAATAAATTCGTTCTGTGTATTTACTTTATTGACTGTTGAATCGTATTATGCGTTTTCACATGTCGTTTCAAATGTGACGATGTTGTATAAGCTTTATTGCAACCCTCGTGATCACATTCATAAGGTTTCTGAAATGAAACCAAAATTAATCACTCAATTCTCCAGAATGATCATAACCTCAATAGTTTCTATCGAAAGAAAACACCAATAATTGTAATTATTGCACACATACTTCACCGGTATGTTGTCGTAAATGAGATTGTAACCTTGAGGGTCGCTTAAATGTTTTATTACATCCATCATAAGTACATTTATGTAAAACTGCCGGTACTTTTTTGTCAACAATTACACCAGCTGTGTCATCATAAGTTTTTGGTGTTACAACCGAAATTGTTCCAACACTTTTCCTTCTATCAATAAAACTCTCGTGGTCTTCTTCAGTTGAATAACCCATTGCGAATTCATGAAAACTTCTGGAATTTCAACAAACATGAAACGTTTTTCGATTCGATAATTTGTAAAGGATCTCCAATGTTTTTTCAATTGTTTTCCAATTTGGTGAAACACTGCAAATGGGCGGCCATCTTGTGTTGTAGATGGCGTTGGATGTAATAAATTCAAAGAACAGAAATATCTCGAAAATGGGAATTGGTTAGATAAATATTGATAAATTCTTCTTTTTTTTGTTGGTAGACTACTCAAAATCAATATCAAATTAGAATGATAACCGAAATTTTAAAGAAAAATTATCGAATTGTTCAAATTTTGAGGTTAGATCTACATTATTTTTTTATTTTTTCTTATTTTGTTTAAGGAATCGATGTGGGATGATCGATGATCTATAAATACTTTCCGGGCCTTCATTATTGTCTTGTAATGACGAAAATTGATCTTTATTGTTATTTTTTTCAATTGTTAAAGAGAAATCAGCGCCATCTGCCTTCACGAAGCATTCAAAATTGGGTATCAAAGAACGTGATATTTTTTTGAAGTAAATACTGATGCGACAACGGATTAGACGTTAATTTCAGCAAATATCTCCGTCATTTCATATTTGTCACATTGTCATGGCGATCATTCAATGAACTAATAAACACAATGCAATGTGAATTATCGAATTCTGTAACAAAATAATTTGAATGACGTCAAGTCTGAATGTATTTGATTGGTAGAAGTAAATTATTTCACACTTTATGGAACAAAATTAACTTTAATCATTTGTTTCATAGAAAAATGGCCGCCATTAATTTGAAATCATTGGAAAATGGTGAAATAAATGAGTTTATTAATTCATTTGATACTGTTTTGTCGGATTGTGATGGTAAATATGAAAAAAAAACACCAATCAATTTTCATCGTCGAATTAGGCTGATCAATGAAATATTTTTCATTATTCCTTACAAATTTTCTTCCCTCCAGGAGTTTTGTGGCATAAAAATGATCCTGTACCACTCGCTGCTGATACTTTAACGGCTTTTAAACATTTGGGAAAAGATGTATTCTACGTAACAAATAACAGTACAAAAACACGAGATGAATTTGTTGAAAAATGTGAAAATTTAAATTTTCCTGCAACAATTGATAGTATCATCTCAACGTCATATTTAGTCGCTAAATATCTTCAGGATATCAAATTTAACAAAAAAGTTTATGTAGTTGGATCGTCAGGTGAATGTTTAATCATAAAAAAAAATATTAACAAACATTTTTCAATCATAACCTCACTTTTTATTGTTTTATTTGTTGATTCTTATTCAGGTATTGCTAAGGAGTTGGATAAAATTGGCGTTAAACACATTGGAGTTGGTCCAGATAGTATTTTATCAGATGACTTTGATTTCAGTCATGTTAAAAATGATCCGGAAGTTGGTGCCGTTGTCGTTGGTTTTGATTTATATTTTAATTATTTAAAAGTATTGAGAGCAGCGACATATCTAAATAACAAAGATATAATATTCATTGGTACTAATACCGACGAACAGTTTCCTGGTCAGAATAAATTAATTATTCCAGGTAATTAACACAATAATATCAAGAAAAAAAAGCCAATGTCTTTTATTGTACTTTCAAACTGATATTTAATTTATTTCAGGCACTGGAAGTTTGGTGAAATGCGTCGAAACTTGTTCAGAACGTACACCAATAATAATGGGCAAACCATCAACATACGCAGCAGAAATGCTATCAACTCACAATAAAATAAATCCGAGTCGCACGTTAATGATTGGAGATCGTGCTAATACTGATATTTTATTTGGTAAACGTTGTGGGTTTAAAACATTGCTTGTTCTAACTGGTTGCACTCAATTAGAGCAATTGAATGATTGGAAAGCATCTGATGATGCTAAAAACAAAGAATTGTTGCCGGATTATTACGTAAATACCATTGGAGATTTATTGCCATATTTAAAACATTAAATTATTTCTAATATTGATACAAACTTGAGAAATAATTCAGCTCAATTTGAACTTAAAGATGAAATTAAATTTATTTATTTCTGCTTTTTCTTTTCAAAGGCACAAATGCAGTGCTAAAACATACATGATATATTTTTTTTGTGTTACATAGTACAAAAAATAACAGTCAATTATGAATAATAATATTCATGGTAATAATAATAATTATAGCGTTATAAAAATTATATATCTGTTCATTCATAAATTCTCTGCAGTTATCTCAGGTCAAAAATTGAGTCACATTGTGATCTGTGTTTTTCTTTTTTATTTGACCTTGGATATTAATAAACAATATTCCAAAACTGTGATGTCATAACTGCAGTAATCCATTTAATCTCATTATTTATTCGTTGTACATTCCATCAATGAGGAAATCCATTCGTCGATAATGTCGTTTTTCCCAACAATCTCGTCCATTTTTATAAATATAAATCATTGATATTATAAACAATGGAAGAATTAATATTATTATAATAACTGGTACAACGTAATTGATTTTAGTTGGCATTCCTAATGGTGGTGATTTTGTTGGTGAACTGTGTATGATACGTTTGGAATTATCATCATCATTTCCAATCACTGATGTAACTGTTGGCTTTGGACGAAATTTCTTTTTCATTGTATTTATATGTTTTATTGTCGTATTAGTTAAAGAATTTAATTCTGTTGTATTGTTTATAATACTTGATTGCGTTGTATTGTTACTTTCGATTGATATTTGTTCGGTTTTATTATTGCTGTTGGTGATGTTCTTGTTATCATGCAATTCTCTTTCATTTTCAATTGTTTCTATCGTTTCAGTTGTTGATTTTTCTATTATCATATTGTCAACGCCTTTTCTAGCTGTTATACTTTTTGGTATAACACCTTTTCGTGCAACAACATATGGAGATGCATTTCTTTCAACAGTTAGACGTTCTTTAACGGTTTTTGGTAATTCGTCAGTTGTTAGTGCAACTCCATCTGCTACAGTCATTATTTTATCTATTGTTTTGTCATTTATTGCTTTTTTTTGTCGATAAGAACAACAATCGCTCTGGAATGAGTAAAATATTGCGAGTTAATAGAAAGAATTTGAAATTAAATTTCATTATTGCTTAGAGATATTAATCAATTAATTCCAATTGTTTATTTACTTACATTTTCGATATTATTATCATTGCTCATAGCAATTGTTGCTGTTGGATATATTAATATTACATTAAAACTTAACATCCACCATATTTTGAGGTTAAACATCTTCACTTGTTTATTAAATTACTTTGTGATTTGATACAAAATATAATTAAATTAATTTGATATTTAATAATATCAATTCATAATTAAATTTTCAAAATATTTATGTTTATGAGAATGTAAAAATTATTTGTAAAATAAATTTATTAATTGGTTAACCTTAATTTTTGATACATAATAATATTAATGGTATTTCCGTTTATCCATTATTATTGTTATTATGTTTGTTATGAAATTTATGGTGAGTTTGACGATTGTGAAATTAATTTATGACTATTTTGTCTCTTTCTTTTTTTTTTTTCATTAGTAGTTGCGGATTTTACATTGTTGATAAGATGGCGGCTATTTTGTGGAAATAGGCGTACATGCAAACTAACTTACCGATCGCAAAATCGTACATAACCTCAAATTAATTTATGCGAATACTATCTTTTCACAATATTAATAACACTAACAATTAAATAATAATATTGATTGTTTATTTGTAGTTATAGACATCATTAATTCAATATTGAAAAGGAGAAAACTGAGGAAAAATTAAAAGATGAAGAACCATCAAAGAAAGAAGATGCAAATCGGTGATCTACCGAATGAAATTCTGATCATAATATTTTCCTATGTGCATATCATTGAACGCCAACGTTTGGAATTAGGTTGAAAGAAACATACAACTTCAATTTATTATTCCATTCCTTTATTTATTCATTTACTTATATTTGGTTCCCACAGTTTGCAAACAATGGCGATCAGTAATTGGCAAAATGTGGCGATCATTGCGAAAATTGAAATTCACAGAAAGAAGTTCACTGAAAGGGAAGCCGAACGAACGAGTGCATGTTGCTAATGGATTTCATTTAATTAGTTCAAACGTATCAGATTTTCTCAATGTATTGAAATTATGCGATGGAAATCTTACGAAATTGGAAATTGAACATCTAGCATCAACGAAAAAAATTGACAAAGAAATCTTTTCATTATTGCATAGAAATGAGAATATAACAACACTGAAACTCAAAAATACTGATCAATATTTGATGATAAAGTATCTCAAATGCTTTAATCATAAAAATTTCAAATATTTATCGATCCATGTTCTTCCACCATGGAGACAACCGTTACTTGATTTTCTTGGAAAAGTATGTGAACAAACAATATTCTTAATTGAACACTGTTTATGTAAATTCACTAAGTACTACGTCATTATTTTTATTTATTACAGGCATTGTTGTACATGACCAAACTGGAATTTTTGAATATTCCAATAACGGCTGAATGGGCTCCAGAGTCATTCACGAAGTTTGAATCAATTAAATCATTACGTTTTGATGTCATGAAAATAGAAAAGCTTATCAGAAATACAGAATTAGAAACATTAGGCACTGGGAGTCATAAACTTACTGATGAAAAATTGCGTGAGATCGTGAAGAATTGTAAAAAATTGCGTCATCTCGAAATATGCAGTGAGAATTTTATTTTCTATCTACAATTCATTAATCAACTGTTTCAATCATTTAATGAGTCTCTTCATTTTCAGACTGTAACATCTCAGGAACTGGACTGATGCCAATTACTACTTTACCAAATTTATGTTACCTAAACCTGCCAAGTAATGTAACAGTTCCCCGCGAAATATTCAACAGTTTATCTAATTTCGAAGTTATTTATTGTAAATTATCTGAAACAGTTACCGACCATGATTTGGCATGTTTTTTTGAGCGATCGTTAAATTTAAAAAGATATGATTTTTATTCTGAGGAACGTAACGACTTTTTCAGTGCTATAGCAAAGGCTGCAGGTGTTGAGGCTCAAATAATGATAGGTAGATTTCGGCCTACTGCAATGAATGATAAATGGACTGAACTCTTTTAATAAACAATTTTGGAAAATTGAAAATCAATTGACTAAATGAACGATTCCAATATTGATAATTGTCGAAAAATGCCGGTGATACCCGAAAATTATTATTCAACAGCGGTAAACTTCAACATAACCTCAAATATGCTCATCTTATTCCATAAGAATGAACAACAAAATGGCGATAATGTATTGTTTACACAAACGTTACGCATAACCTCAAAATATTCTCACATATGGACAAATGATCTGACCGAAATATCAACAGATTGAAAGAATAATTGATCAAATTTAATTCTCCTTCATTATTTATTACATTAACAAAATGGCGACCATCGATGATTTACCAACTGAAATTTATTTTCAAATATTTTCATTTTTTGATGTCTTTCAACGGCAACGTTTAGTAAAAGGTGAGAAAACAATTAATAAAATTCAATAACAATAATAACTTTATGGTTAGTTATTAATAATTATCTCTAATTCTTTTTCCACAGTTTGCAAAAGATGGCAATTAATTATTCAACAAATGTGGCGTTCAATAAATAAACTAGAATTCCATCAGGACAATATCATTCCTGGAAAATATATTTCCAATGCACTTCGCTTAGTTAGTCGTAATGCATCAAATTTAAAAAATGTATTAAAATTATTTAATGGCAATCTTGAAAAATTGGATGTTCATCATAGAACATCGATTCGACAAATACCAGAAGGCTATTTTGAATTATTAGAAGAGAACAAAAATTTAAATACTTTGAAACTGGTTTGTCGTGATCCAAATATAGCTGAAGCATATTTCAAATGTTTGATACCAAAAAATATCCAGAGCTTGTGCGTTGATGTTTATGTCCCCGACACGAATTTAATCAATCTTGAAAGAGTAAGTTATCAGTAAAGTTTTTAATAGAGTCATAAATTATTAACAATAATTAATTCCTTTATATTTAATATGGTTCGTCATTTATTATTGTAGATATTGACGGAAGCGCAAAACCTGGAATACTTAGAAATTCATTTTTATTCAACACCACGATTAGGAATAATCAATGAACTTCATTCATTGAGGTCATTACATATAGGTGCGTGTAAAAGCTCAATCGAAAGTGCTCTTAATCTTCCTAATTTAGAAGTGTTGAGTGTGCTTTATGCAAACATTCCTGATGTTTGGTTGATTCAGCTTGCGAAGAATTGTAAAAAATTGCGAAGTTTACAATTAAGAGGTGAGTAAATAAATTCATAGAATTATAATTATTAATTCTAATGATATTGAAATGGAGTTGGTTCATCAATAATCAAACTGATCACATTTTTATTTCCTTTCAGAATGTAAATTAACAGCCACGGGATTAAATGCAATTGCAACAATGCCAAATTTACGTTACTTAAATTTATTGAAAGGACCACTAATTGATAATGAATTTTTAAGTAAACTATCAAACCTTGAAGAAATTTATCTTGATTTAGATTTAAAAATTGGATTGGATGAATTGACAAGTTTTCTTAGACGATCACCAAATTTAAAAAAATATGGTTTTAGTTATCTTGGTCATGACATTTTATTTGAATCAGCTGGACGAATAGTTGGTGTTAAAATTGAAGCAGTAAGAAATAAATATTTAGAGGATGACGAATGGAGAATGAGATTTTAAATTTTATCTTTACCGTTCATTATTTATGTTTTTATCATGGATCTTTTATAATAATTTAAGAAGTATGTATTCAATATTCCAAATATTGACCACTAATTGAAAGATAATATATATATTTTATTAATTCTTCAGAGATCTGATCGTTTTGTCTACTATTTTTCATTCCAATAATTCCTCGTCATATGAATTCCAATTTTTAATTAAAAATTAAACATCTGCCACAAATGTTTATAATTGTCGAATACAATCGACAATAACCGAACCCGACCGAAAAGATTATCACAGAGGGCAGCGAATAATTTTCATTACACGTGAAATTTTGTAGGTTAGAAAACCGCAAGAGAATAAAATTAATAAAAATGATAAAAGAAACAATTTTTGTGGCTAACGAAGAGAGCGATTCGGATGTTAGTATGAGTGTGGACTCATCTGAAGATGAAGAAGATTCAGAACAATCTGAAATTGAAGAGGAATCGAATGGATCTGGTAATGAACATCAGGATGAGGAGGAGGACGATTTGGTCAAAGCAATAAATGCATCAAAAGAGCTTCATCGAGATCATCCACCAGATATAAAAGTTGATGAGGATGATTATATTGTTGGGTTATGTTTTCATCCATGTAATGATTTGATTGCGTTGGGAAATATTTGGGGAGATGTTCTGTTGTGAGTAATAGCAAACATAACCTCGAAATTTTGTTTTATTTATTGTTTAGTTGAACATCCAAACTAATTTGTTGCGATAGTTACTTTTGTTTCATTAAATATGAGAACTATTATGAACATAACCTATTCTATTTGGTTTATGTTTATAGGTATAAATACAACAATGAAGAATCAAGTCTTGTTACAAGTATTGAAGCACACGAAAAAGCCTGTCGGGATCTCAAATTTAGCAGTGATGGTGAAACATTATTTACTGTATCCAAAGACAAGTCTATTATGATCACAGATATGCAGACTAAAAAATTACGTGGGAATTACGATGCTGCACATGAGTAGGAAACTTGAACTCCATTAACATAGAAAAATAGGGAACAATTTTTACATCTTGAGTTTTCCTGTTTCAGCGTGCCCATCTACACCATCACAGTTATAAGTGAGCACACATTTGCAACAGGAGATCAGGATGGTACAGTGAAACGTAAGTGAAATAATCAGACAAACCACATTGAACTTGGCCGAATTATTTCTTTACATTTATCTACATTTTCAGTTTGGGACCTGCGACAACGTTCGAACGATCCTATTTTTTCATTGAAAAAATTGGACGACTATGTCAGTACAATGTTGACAAATGATGAGGGAAAATATTTAGTATGTGCAAGTGGTGATGGATCAATTGCAACATTGAATATAGCAGCGAAGAAATTACATTGTCAATCTGAAAAATATGATGAAGAATTTACGTGTCTTGGTTTATTCAAACATGACACAAAAATATTGGCAGCAACAAGTACTGGAAAAATGTATTTATTCAATTGGGGTGAATTTGGTTATCATTCAGATGAATTTCCAAACTTAACTAAAAAATCAATTAATTCAATGATCCCAATTACTGATAATGTTGTAATAACTGGTGGTGAAGATGGGAATTTACGCGGATACAGTTTATTCCCACATCGACGTCTTGGAATCGTTGGACAACATAAATTTGCTATTGAATCACTTGATATATCAAATGATGGAAATTTAATAGCATCATCGTCACACGATAATGTAGTTAAGTTTTGGAACGTTAAATATTTTGAGGATATAAATCTAAAGCAACAAATTAAAGGTGGCAAACAAATTCAGATGAAACATAATTTACCAAGCAGCAAAGTGAATAATCCTGCGGATTTTTTTGCAGATTTGTAATGAGAAATAAATTCTATTTGAAAAATAAATTTGTAAAGCTTTTTTTCTATTGGTATATCAACTAAAAGTAATTTAGACTTACTGGATGTCTTCTCAAATAGTTTGACAAAAAGATAAAACGTTATGATTTCATTTATTGTTATCAGATTCGATATCGTTGTCCATTAACAACACACCGTGATAAGCATTGACCTTAATTAATATTTAGTTATCGTCAAGTCATCTTCATTATTGTACATACCACACAAAAATATCTGCAAAGAAGAGGAACTAATTTATAGAATAGTAAGTTCTAGAAATATAAAACTCAAAACTTTCCAATCAGAATGTAAGACTGGTGGAAAACATATTAATAAAAATTAATAGTTTATTGACGTGAATTCTATGAATGTTCTTCATGAAAATTGGAGTAGCTTTAGGCAATCAACAAATAGGTATATAAACAGCATCGATATCTGCAGAAACTCATACCATAAATTATCGTTGAATTTGTTGCAAAGAAAGAAGAGGACGATCGAAATGAAGACTACTGGAATATTCTTGTTCATTACAACTTTTGCTGCTTTGCTTTATTCAGCATCTGCAGATAATAGTGATGTGAGTATTTGAAACGCCTCTACAAATTTTCAATTTCGTTTACAAATATTCTTTATAAAAGTATTCAGGTAATGTTAAGACTTTTTGATGCTTATTAATGTTCCACAGTATATTGGAACTTGGTATGTCATAAAAGCAGAAGGATTGAAAAAAGGAGGCTACGAGCAGCCGAAATGTTGGACTGTGACATTGAACGAAACTCCGACACACTTTTTGGGATTCTCAACATTTGTTGACCAAAATGATATGGAAACTGTCACGGCTAACTTCTCAATATACAAAGGTCCATATGAGGAATTCGCAGCGAACAACGACGTACGGTTCGAAGTTGAACCTAGTGGACGTAAGTTACAAATAAAATTGTTGAACTTGCATTCATCATCTTGGGAATTTTGATATTATTATATGAGGAAATTCTTTCAGAATATGGTAGAATGCCTGTCATAGCGCATGAACGAGGTTCTATAATGACTCTGCGCCCGATGTATCGTAATGCTGAGGAAGAAAAATCTGGATTCTTCCACAAATTAACTATGACAAAAGATCCACTGCTAACAGTGAACAGTCCAATTTGGAATGATTGTGCAGACTCTTTCATGCCTTTTTATCTTGAACAGTTAGTTGGCACTTGGTATGTCCTGCAAGCAAATGGATTAGCAGGTGGCATTGAACAACCAAAATGTTGGAGTGTGACATTGAAAGAGACGTTGGGCAAGTTTATAGGAACTTCCACGCTCAATGATAAAAATATGGCGAATGTCACTACTGAATTCAAAATAGTCAGATATCCCTATGAAGACACTAATCTATATAACGTTGTAAATAATTCACATGCAGTTCACCTCCGTAAGTTATAAACTCACTTGAATCGTTCAAAATTTTCTGGTTTTTATTGATCATCTCGTAGATATTTTGGTTTTATTGCATGTGAAAATTCTTTCAGCTTTCAGGGCTTTCAATATTGTCGCGTCAGATAATAGAAATGGTACAATCACGTTGATGGAAATCACATTTGGCAGGGAACCTCTATTTTTCAAAGAATTGATAATAGCAAAAAATCAACAATTAACAGCGAACAAAGAAATTTGGCGCGATTGTAATTTAGCAGCTTAACCCCAGGATGAAGACTATTATTAACAACCAATGGAGAAAATTGAATCTTCATCATCTTGTTGATGAAGCCAGTTGACGAAATTGAACTTTATAATTATTCACACAATTATTATGAAATATAATTTACACATCTGAAATTGTCGGTTGGCATAATATTGTTGAGCAATTTTCCACAAATAGAAATTTTATCAGCACATCAACTCGACATTTTGTTTCATTACCGACATCCAAAACATTCTCACTGTACTTCAGATTATGAATCGCATAAAACGAAAAACATAAAAAAAAATATTAGCAGCAGAGATAGACATTTTTTTATGTGCATCTTTTAATTATTTCTCACTTAATGGAAGCAAAATCGTCGGTATATATTCCACGACTTTTCGCAATTTGTCAGAGTGATTTTTCGTTCGAGTTAGTGACTGATTTATAAAGCAAATCCATCTCTAAAATTCTTAATAATATCCAAGTACAAGATTTACACTCAGTTCTTTAAATTTGTTTAAATTCAAGAAATTCTCTTCACAAATTCTTTGTGCAGAATAAAGAAATTCGTTCAACATGTTGTTGAATAAAATTTCAATATTCCTCGTCGTCATAACCTTGGAACTTTTCAATGCCCAAACTGACGAATCGCCTGATTTTCTCCCCCCTGGCACTTATGACGTATGAATAAACATTTTTACTCTAATTATAATTTCCCATACTCAAAACAAAGACAATTTCTTCTCATCATCACCACATAATTCCTATCGTATTCAATTAGTTTTGCTGCGATAAATTCTATAGAAAAATTATTAACTTTGCATGGGGTTTGTCAAACAGATTTCTGGAATTTGGTATATCCTGTCTACAGAAGGAGTTTTAAATAGTTCTGCATATGAACCCCAATGTTGGAGCCTAATGTTCTACATGCCAAAACCAAATCAATTCAAAGGAATTTCTTTCTTCCTTGATAAAAACACGACTGCTCCAGTCAGTTCATACATCAACGCAACCCAAGTTTTGGCCCCCATGAACACCACCTATAAATTTCAAATGAGACCGACTGCAAATTCATTATCGACTGGTAAATTAAAATGACTAATCGAATTATTTCATTTAATTGAAGCTGTTTCAAACTGCTGAAAGGTTATGGATGTTATCATGAATAATGTTTTACAGATTCTAAAGAGTTTTATATCAGACTAATGGATGAGAATCAAATGAGGTCTGATTGGTCGATACTAAAATCGCTGGAGAATGAGGAAACAATTGGTACTTTACGTATGACGCGCGATATATACTCACTGTTCTTTCATCGATCATGGGAAGTATGTGGTCAGGCATTTAGCTACATAGACACTGATAGCTACAATGAAGCCCAATCATGGACTTCGGAATAGAGTTGATGTAAAATCTCTATTGGAACGACCCCTTCAATGATTATATGAAATTTCCAGTTTACAATATTACCGCAACTATTTTACGTTTTAATTGTATCGTAAAATGGAGACTATAAAAGTGTTTTCACTCCAATTTTATTGTTCTCACAAGTCAGGGACGCATTGGATGTGCATAAAGATATGAAGTTATTCATGAAAATAAACTTACTTTCTGCTGTTCGCCTCATTTATTTTGGTATATTCAATTATTTACTGTGAATGTATTATTCGATTTCTTATTTATTTCACTTGTTTTTCGCAGTTTCCTTCAATAAATCCTATCTAATCCTTCGACTTCTGGTTTGACATCAATTGGTGCCTTTACATTGATAGAATTTATTCTTAACATTGTATGTTGGACTCTCAGAACTGAAATACAAAAAAATACAAAGAAAGTATAAACAAACATCAGAATTTGTTTTACGAGAATAATTAAAACCATTCAATGTAATTTTATACACTCACAATTAATGCGACGATATTGTTTACGTTTTCTGAATCTAAATCTTATTTTCGTATGTGAAAATGTTTTCTCAATAACTGTGACGTCAACACTGACCATTTCACGATTAAGAATTGGTTGACCAATTAATGTAAAATCTGTACCGCCTACTAACAAAACTTTTTCAAGTTTTAATTTGTCGCCTGGATTTGGGTGCCAATAACCTTGGATAATTAGCAAATCATTTTCTGTTATTTTGAATTGTTTTCCACATAGCGATACAACTGCAAATAGTCTGCTCGCTGTATTTGTTTTCAATTGATCATTAATCGTATTCAGAACATCTGTGGAGATAACAATATGAAGAGTAACAATTCCTGATTGTATCTATTACTTTCAGATGTTTGTTATAATTATATTTACCATTTGATAAAGCTTCTTCCTGTTCAGTTACTTCAGGAATTTCAACTTGCATCCCATTGTAATTTTCATCACGAATCCATGGAAGGTATGTCCTATATTCTTTCAATTGTTGAAACTGACATGGTTTTTCAACTAGAAAAATGAATAAAACGAATAAACAACTCATTAATCAACTGTAAAACATTCAACAACCATAACCTATACTAAATTGTACCGGCGGTCCAACTTAACCTATAAAAAATTGATATATAACCAAAAATTCGGTAAAAAACTACGAATTAAATCATCACAAGAAAAAATAATGCAGTTAATCACCTGTTAAACATAAATTATTGTTAAACAACGCTGTAATTGGCTTCAGATGATGAAAATTGTTAACAACACCGAATAAACCCGATAACCTCCTCAACGCCGCCATTTTGTGTATTCACATTCATGTGTAAGTTTGCACACAAACGCACACAAAATAATTATTGTTATTATTATAATCGAGAATTCTAACCTCTCTAACCTCAAAATAAACTAAAAAGCAGAATGTCGACTGCTCCATCTTCATATTGGAGCAGTAAACTCTCATTTGTGGCTCTCTCTTCCTTTTCTTTCCTCTTGCACGTTATCGATGTGTCTCCGCCATACGCAATTTCTTGTACTAACATTCGTGAATAAATTCGCAAGCACATATGAAATTGAATAAACTATTTGGTTATATGAAGAAACGAAAGACGAATTGTCGGTTCATTCAGATTTTTATGTTATCAGACACGTAATTACATTACAACTGAATTAAGCGTGTGTTTGTGTAGGTATTGAACATTATTTCATTTGAATTTAAAAACAATTATGCATGTGCATGTACTAATTAATTATTGTCCATGTATTTTGTACTCGTTTTTTATGATGGTTGTATTTATTTCAACAGGAAGATGGACGATAATATTCCAATGGACAAAACGTGCATTAATATTCTTAATGATGATTGTATAATTGAAATATTTTTGCTTTTACCAATTGTTGATAGAATTCGCAATGAAAGAGGTGAATAAAACAAAGTTAATTTCACTTTATTACTTTTATGATTATTTGCATTTGATAGTCTGCTAATGATGAATTAATATTGTATTGAATTATCAACAGTTTGTAAACGTTGGCAACATTTGGGCAAAGAATCATGGAAAGAAGTTCGAATATTGGATGTGAAAAAGAGTACATGGGGTCTACCAGAAGAAAGTAACAATTACAATTTAGACATTGTCAAACATGTTCTAACACGTTGTGGAAGATTTTTGAAGCAATTGAACGTATTACAATGGCCATTAAATTCAGATCATAAACCAATGTCTGTAATTTCAGAACACTGTCCAAATCTTCAATGCATCAATTTAATTGGCATTGATAAATTTTGGTTATCAACATCTGATATAAGATCGTTACGAAATAATTATCAAAACCTCCATAAATTAATAATGACTGATGTTAAATTAGAATGTGAGGATCATTTATCACAATTATTTCGTGCTACGAAAAAACTAAAATATCTTGCAGTTGGTGGATTGGTTGGGCATACAGATTTAAGTGGTAAATGCTTACAATATTTACCAGACAATGCAATTGAAGAAATACATTTAATAAGATGGGGTAAATTAAACCCAAATTATTTAAATATTGCATTGAAAAAGTTTAATAATTTACGTGCACTTCAAATGTTTCCTTTCAATCGTTTTGACGATTCGACAATGGAGATTATAGGTGAAAAAAAAACATTAACTGATTTAAGATTGTTCAATACACCATTGACTATTATTTCTTCAATAAATTATTTATATAATTTACATAACTTACAAAGGTTATGTTTAAGACGAAATTTAATGATAAATGATTCGTTTCTTATGAACATTTCGAATAATTTGAAAGAACTTAAATATTTAAATATATCATCATGTAAAGAAGTGACTGATATCGGTATATCAAGTTTAGTAACGTTAGAAAAATTGCAGGTTTTAATTGCCAATCGACTTGATAAAGTAACTAATGAACCATTTGGGCATTTTTATAATTTAAAAGTATTGAAATGTGCGAGATGTGAAAGTATTGTTGATCCAGGAATTATGAAATTAATTTCATTAGCTCCTAATCTTATGACTTTAGATTTATTCCGGTGTTCAATTACTAATGAAACTATTGTTAAAGCCATTGAGATTACTAGAAAACGAACGAATAATACTATTCTTGAAATAAATATTCATAAAACTAAAGTTGATATGTCAACAATTACGGAGACTTCGCCGTATTTGAGAATAGTTGAAACAAGACCAACTGATTATTATTATTATGAAGTGTAGTTCAATTAAAAATTGAACTGGAGAGATTTTTATTTTGATATTGTTTTGCGTTTCACAAATGTGCATTTAATGTTGAACTAAAGAAACTTCTTCAGCAAATGTGAGTTGATGAGTTGATGGAGATGTTGATAATTTATTTATATAGTTAGATCAACGAATTGAAGAAGAAACATACTAGGAATGAACATGGTTCTACATTTATTGAATGCAATAATGAATGAATTTGGTTTCATGTGCGAAATTTTATGAAGTTCATGTAAATCAGTTCTGTTTTTGTAGACGATAAAATATTATGAAAAAATAGTATTAATTTTAATCGGATTAATCGACGCGTCCTACAGGAATTCACGCGTCTATTCACAATTCAAAATTTTCCCGCCCAATCGCCATTTTGTAACCTCAAAAGCCTCGCACATTCACATGAACTTCTCCCAACCCAAATTTCTTTCTCAAACTCAATAAAATCAATTCCTCATCTCAATCAATCGAAAAACTCTTGAAAAATGCCCTCAAAAACGATTTAATTCAATAATCCTAAATTCCATCTTTCCTGTTCAAACTCGACCGCCCAACCGCCATTTTCTAACCTACAAACACATAATGGCGCTCTTCATCCACACCCCACACAAAAAACGGAAATAAATCCCACCAAAACTCCAGTCACGTGTCCCAATCTTCACACACACACACACGACAGCCCCATTTCTCCCACAATCCCACAGAACTAAAAAACCTCCAGGGAGAACCACAGCCAGACAGAGACAGAGAATATACAATAAAACACCTCTATATAAATTCTCCCGTCGTTTCAGTCGTTCGTCGCGCAAAATCTTCCATGTCCATAAGATTTTTTTTATACCTCGCGCATGGATTTACTCACACACGGTACATATAACAATTAATAACAACAAAAAAAGCCAACAATTTTATTATTTATAAAACTAACCTACATTTCTACATCCATATACACCTATATACATATAACAATACCAACTAACCTCAATATCATCTCATTAATTTACCAATCAATTAATTAATCATATCAACACAATATTTCACCATTCCATTCTCTTGCTTTAATGAATTAACAAAATCAATTGAATTTACGTAACATCTACAACGGTTGAATAATTTAAAAAAAATATATACATACAAATATATATATATACATATATATGTATGTATATGTAAGTATTCAATAAATAAAACGAATTATTTATGTGGTTTCAAAAGAGTGAAAGAGAATTTCAGAAATATATAAAGTGAACGTCAATATAATGTCAAAACTCGTTCATTTGTATGTACATATACATATATATATATATGGAAGTGAGTGTGTGTGATGTATGTAATGTATTTTGCGGATGTGTGTGTAAGTGTGTGTGTATTTCCACAGGGAAAAGCCGCGAAAACTACGTCATTCGTGACGGATTGAGTCGAAAAACTGGGACAAAGTGCAGTGCACTCCTGGCATTGCGCTCTTACCCACCAGGTGTTTCTATGCCGTAATCTTCATAGCATTGGGTAATAACTCTCGTACCATTGCACCTTGCTCTCGAATAACTTTTGCCTCACAGATATTGAGATAGAACGAGAGAGAATTTGATGTATGTGTGGGATGTATTTTGTTTTTATTTATTTTTGTGTATTTTATATTTTGTTTGATTGATGAACGTGACAATTGCAGTGGTGGAATTTGATTTATTTATGTTGTAAAGTTTTTTTTTTGAGGGAGGGGATGATTTTGTTTTGGTGGGGACGTTGATTTTGAGTAGTTTTATTTATGATGGTGGTTAGTTGATGGTTTTTATGTGAACGTGGGTGGAAACGACATAGAATTATTTTTCTTTTATTGTTAAATTTGATTTTGTTTATTTCCTAGAGTTTTTAATTGTTATTTTGTTTTTTATTGGTGCAGACTTGAGCGGGGATAAATTTTTATTATTCATTTAAACGAGAGAGAGTGAAAGAGAGAAAAAAAATTGTATTTTCATAGACTATAAACTGTGAATTTAATCTTATTCTCATTGTCATAATTAAATAATACTTGGAATTGAGTCACGAGTTTTAATTGTCTCAAACTAAATACAAAAATAGAATCTGTGCTTAAATCTACATCTAGAATATAAATCCAACTTTTATTCCCAATCTCATTTCAATTTCATTCATTTATTTTTCAACTGACATTAAACATGAACGAACACGTATGAAAGTGAAAGAAAAAATTATCTCATTGATTTATCCAATAATTCCAACACGACACAAATCGTCTGCCCTTTTATTTGAATAAGAAATAAAATCAGTGTCGTTTAATTAATGTTAAAAGCCATAAAACATTTAATTCTATTTGCTAATAAATTTATTTCTGCTTTTTCTACGCAGGTAAATGAAGAATTTAGTACAATTGATATAATGTCAGATGGTAACGATGTTGGAAATGGGGAAAATGAGATAGATTCTCATTCCTCAATGCATCCAGAACCAGGTGATACATCAAATAATAATATTTATAATTATAATAATATTAATAGTAAAAATAAAAATATTAATGTCAATATTAATCATGATGAACAAATGGACGGTGAAGCAGCATTAAATACAAATTATGACAGTGGCGATGGAGCAGTACCTGTATTTAGGTTAGTTGTTTAATTACCCAATTAATCTAGAAACAATTTATAAGAATCTATCAATTAATCTTTGTACGTTTATTCAATTTTCTAGATGTGAAAGATGTGATAATTATGAAACGATAAATAAAACTGCATTTTGTGCACATCAAGACCAATGTCTGGTGGGTAATGAAGGCGGTGAGAGTGTGGAGGGTAATGAAAATAATGATAACGATGGTGATAATGATGAAGGAAGTCATTCAGGACATCGATCGCATAGGAAAATGTTTGAATGCGATGTTTGTAATATGAAATTTTCCAATGGCGCAAATATGCGACGACACAAAGTAAATAAATATTGTTGTTGATTTATTTTTATTCTATTTATATATTTTATTATCATTTCAATTATTTTATTATGTTTTTTGCAGATGAGACACACGGGAGTGAAACCGTATGAATGTCGTGTATGTCAAAAACGATTTTTTCGTAAAGACCATTTGGCAGAACATTTCACAACACATTCAAAAACATTGCCTTACCATTGTCCAATATGTAATCGTGGCTTTCAACGACAAATTGCAATGCGTGCACATTTTCAGAATGAACACGTTGGCCAGCATGACATGGTTAAATCATGTCCATTGTGCAATTATCGTGCAGCAACAATGAAATGTTTGAGGTTACATTTTTTTAATAGGTAAATAAACGAAAGATAAATTAAACAATAAATTAAAAATTATTTCAATGAATATTTTCTTGATTGTAAATTATTTACAACAATAAAATACTTCGTTTAAACTATTTTCAAAATAACCAACTCAAAAAATGTTTAAATTAATCCAACAATATAATTTTCTTACAGGCATGGAATAGATTTAGACAATCCAGGACCAAATAGTTCAAGTTCATTAATGAGTAGTTGTTCACCGGGTGAAGCAATGCCATCAGCACCATTATCTGACAGCGGTGACAGTACTGGAAATCGTTCAGCTGATAATGCAACACCACCAATGCATTTTTTAACACCACATGTTGAAATATCAATTCCATATACCAATGATCAATCATCAAATCAGCGCAATCAAAGTCCAGCGCCATTAAATGGTGACAGTCCAAATAGTCCACAAAGTGCTGATAGCAATAGCAATGCACCAAGCAGCAGTCATCATCACCACCATCACCACCATCATCAACTCTCCATAAATTCAACAGTTCATCGGTGATTTATCAAACCAACAAATTTCATTTACCCATCATTTTATACCAATCAATAATTCCTTTTTCTCTTTCATTATTCAGAGTTGGTGGCGGTGAAGACACCATAACGCCATCAATATCATTAATACCAATAAAACAAGAACCAAACACAAATGGAATTGATGATATGGGTGGTAACAGCAGCGGTGGTGCAACATCAAGTAATTTACCACTGCCATCATTGATCAAAGTATCACCATTAAAATCATTACTGCGCGATGATTTGAGACGTAAGTTATCCAACACAACTATTAGCAGTCATAGTAGTACGAACAATAATGCTAACAATAATAATATTAATAATAATAATAATAATAATAATAATAATAATAATAGTAGTAGCAACAATAATAATACAATTGTTTCACGTGGTGAACCACCAACGTCCACTAGACCTGATCCACGTTCAGGTTTACAATGCACTTATTGTCGAATAACATTTCCTGATCAGACGCTATATTTTTTGCACAAAGGCTGTCACAGCGAGAGTAATCCATGGAAATGTAATATTTGTGGTGAACAATGTTGCAATCTTTATCAATTTAATTCACATTTGTTGAGTAAAAGTCATCAATGAATGATGAGAAAGTTTAATTGAAAATTATTTGGAGATTATGAGAGATATTGAAAGGGGAAAATTTGTGCCTTTTGATAGATTATTGTTGTGTATTGGAGATAATGGTGGTATTGTTGTTACCATTATTAATTTTGTATTTTAATTTGTTATGGGGTTGTTGTTTTACAGTAGAATTTGAATTTGTGTTTGATGATTTGATGTGATTAATAATTGTTTGGATATTTAGAATTTTATTTTGACTAATTGCGTTAATTAATTTTGAATCAATGAAAGTTTTTTATTTTTCATTCGTATTTAATATTTATTTATTGACGTTTGTTCAAGTTATTCTTTTGAAGATAAACAAAATTAAATACGACGAATTATTCCAATCTTTTTCTTATCTAACTTCACATTCTCTGTCCGTTCTATATCTCAAGACAAACTTTTTCCACATCATTCATTCAATAATTGTTAAAAATTCTCTATCTATCAATTACAATCACACCATAGAATTAAATAGAAACAAAAAACACTCAAAGTTACTGAAAAATAACCTAACAAATAACTACACAAAATTAAATTCTCAATTATTCACTTTCAATTTTGAAATATCTTCATAATGCAGCTTTGTTCACGTACTAATAACAAACAAATTACTATAAACGATTATAAATTATATTTTTTCAGTAGCTAACGATAGAAAAAAAAATTTAACTTACAACAAATGTGAATCATTGGATTCATAAATTAATTATGTGATTATTTCTTTTTACATTTACGTAGTATATCAAATGAAAGGAACAAGAAAAATATATATAAACATGTATTATTATTATTATTATTATTATTATTATTATATTCACTCGTCCAATTGTTAATTAATTGTTCACCGATGCGAGAATTTAAATCCGTCCGATAGAGCTTTCACACGTACACAAATGCGAGGGGAAAGATAAAAAAAATGATATGAAAATGGAGGAAAAAAAACGCTACGATTTATTCCGAGCTCTATTTATTTTAGAGATAGTTTTTAATCTATATTAGATAAGGTGGGGAGAAATGTGAGGGGGAGTTGAAGTGAGAGCGCATGTGAAGTAAAAAAAGATTGAACAGAATCCGGAATTCTGATTGAATTTGATAATTGAATGAAAATATGAGAGAAGAATGATTTTATTAATTATTATTTAGTGGATAAAAGAAGGAGTTTGATTGTGTGATTGAGAAAGGGTTTGTGTGAGGTAGGGAATTATTAGCGATGGGGGGAAATGATAATTGGGGGGAGAATTGTTTATTGTGAGGGTGGATATTTTGTTTTATGAATTCAAGTTTTTTGTTAGGGGGAATATGAATGTATTATTATTAAATTTTGTTTGAATTTAAATGTTTAAATGAATTAATATATAAATATAAAATTACCCAAGTGCCGTGAATAAAATTTAAACAATTAAATATGTGCAGAGCATGTATGAATAATTATGAACGGCAGTGGAGGCTTTGAAATGAAGATATGAAAATAGAAGAAAATGAAAAATGACAGAGAAATAAAATTCTCATGTACAATTTGCGGCTTTAAAATTTTTTAGATATTGGAAATGAAATGAAAAAATTTATGTCAAACAGAATATAAATAATTAATTGAATGGAATTATTTAAATTTACATCAATGCCTCCAATTCAGAAATATTTTATATACAAATATTTGTACAAAATGAGTATTGAAGAAGGCAAGGAAAATGGAATAATTATGATTAGAAAAATTATGTGGAGAATAAAAATACAGACACAGACAAACGAACATAAAAACATATTAATGTGATGGGGAATGAGAGAATTAATTAGTTGTATATGGTGATAAAACACATACTTTCACATATGTCTATTGCAAAAAGAGAAAAAAAAAGGAAAATTTAATTGAATAAATTTATAAATATATTTAATTATACGAAGAAGAGGAAAAAAAAAATTGCGACTCCATAAGGAATAACAGGATTTGTGAGAAATAAAAGTGCAACGTTAAAAAATTATTTTACGTCGCACTGTAAATATTTGTAGTTGTTAATATAATTGAAAGAAAAATATAAAAATTTATATCGCGATGGGACAGAAAAGTTTAAGAAAAACACAGAAACAAATACAAATAATTATTTAATATTATAATGATACAGTTTATTATTTATAAATTATTAAGTAATTTATTGCCGTGCATTCCAAGATTAATATTTAATAATTCGGTAAACAAAAATAACGAAATTAAATGCCGAAAGTTTGATTGAAAGAAAAAAGCCGAATAATTTTGTTATGTTAATTATTATATGTACATATACGTACTAGTAGACATTTATTTGTTTATAAAGTTTTTTATTTCGAGCACGGTTTATCTATTTTCTTTAATGATGAGCGAGACAAAGTCTATGAACGAATTTAAATAATTTAAATGAATTAATAATGAATTAATTGCGTTATTTAATATTTCTTTTCTTTTCATTTGTTTATTTTATAAAAAAGAGTGCTCATCATATTTTTGTTCAATTGATTCGATTGATTGTAAGAGGTAGAAGAAAAGCGGAATAAAATAAGTGCCTGGAAATAAATTAAAGAAAAAAAACAAGAGGATAAATTAATTGATAGATTAAACAAAAGAGGGGAAAAATGGACCACCACGAGCTCGCGGATTTATTTAAATAAAATTTAACTACATAAATAATATTGAAAAAAATAAATTATAATTACAAAGTTAATAAATAGCTTTACACTGTGATCATGTTTTACAAAGAAGGGAAAAATAATGAAGAAGAAACACAAGAATTTAACATAAATAATAGATTTTTAATGATAATAAAAGGAATGAAGTGAAATGTGAGGGGAAAAAAAGTTTGCAAATGTAAAAAGTGCTACAAAAATATGATGAATGCAATGGTTAAAAGAAAAAAAATTTACTCCACACGATAAATATATTGACACAAAAAATCCCGCCCTAATTTCTTTCTAATTAAACGAAAGAAATAGTCAAAAAGAAAATGTTAAAAAAAAAATGGCAAATTTGTAGAAAGCAGAAAAACAAATTACAAATGAAAATTATATTTAATTGTTTAAGAATTGAATGAATTATTGTTGATGTTATAAAACGGTGTAATGGGTACAAATACAAAATAGAAATTATGTATAAGTGAAAAAAAAAACAAAAAAAAAATTATTTCATGTGTAAAAGTCATTAAAAAAAAAATTTAATCCAAATCTGATAATTTTTCTATTTTCTTTACATTCAAAAACAAAATTACACAAATTATTTCATGGCGTCATTGTTTATTAATTCATTTTAAAATTACATACATAATCATCCCTATAAATGTCTATTACATTAATTAATATTAATAAAAAAAAAATATTAATAAATAATCTCATATAAAGTGGCTGTTTTTAAACAGTGCAAAAAAATGAAATACTATTTATATATTTATTTTATATTTCTCAAAATGAGCAAAATTGTTCAGTTACTTTATGCTAAATAATTAAATATTTATTCATTATTTCTTTTTTTTTCGTTTCTTTTTTTTTCCCGGACCTTTTTTTTGCTCATTCACAATTCATCATTCGTTTGTGACTGAGTATGCTCTCAATGTTACGATGAATTCGTGCTATTTGTGCACGTTTACATCTCGTAGATTCAGCTCCCTCCTCGATGTACAAATTTCCCCCTGTTTCCGGCCATCCGTTGTCGGTCACCACTGTTGGAGTTTCTCGTTTCCGGTCTGTGGACATGATACAGACAGTGTGGGATCGAGTGAATGAGAAAGAAGAACAAGTGAGAAAAATTAAATGTTATCATCGTCATTATCATCATCATCATCATCGTTGTCGTTTTATTTCAACCAACTGAATTGTAAAAGTTAGAGACCAATTTATTCACACTCAATATGATATTTCCCTTTCAATTTAGATCAATCATTTGTTTAGTAGCATAATAATTATATAAATTTATTAAATTGTTAAAAAGAATTTTAACAATTTTCTTCAATGAATTAACAAATTCATTATTCTAACAATTACATTTTTGTTATAATTTATTTCTTTTTACAATTAATGAAGAATAATCTTTGCACATAATAAACTTTAAATTTCGTAACACATCAGAGCATTATCAAACAGACCGAGAAAAAAAACAAAGAATAACGCACATTTTATTTTAATAATTCAATTCACGATTTGTGCGCATAATTTTTCACTCCAGGACGACATTCATTCAAATGTTTTACAATTGTTCATCGATTTGCATCTTTATTGACAACACAATTGCATATGTAATTGAATTCTTTCATTTAATAACTATTTAACTAAACATAAATAAATAATTATGTTAGTAGAGATGAATAATTAAATGACCATGAAATTGTTTTAACTTACCAAGCAATTTTTCTAAATATTGACATCGTGTTTCAGGATCACCAGGATTCATTGGTGCACCAGCAGTTAATTCTGCTAATTCTGCTTTCACCATTAAATTCAATCGCGCAGAAATTTCCTCAAGACCAGCTTAAACAAATAAATAAACAAAACAATTTATAAATACAAATCACATTGAATTACGTGACGAAAATTTTGAATATTCATTTTAGAAATAATTTTCGTATTTGTATTTTAATGTTTAGAACATTTTTTTTTTTTATTCTTTCAACACAAGATTTTTTGCACGATTCTTATAGTACTATCGATCAACGTGACGCGATTATATTTGCACGTTGAATAATAATAGCGAAATATTTGAATCAATTTTATTTCTTTCGTTTTTCAATTGTAATGAATTGAATATTTTATTTAATCATACAAATTTCTCTGTCATTGATTTATTTATTATGAATTTTTTTCCTTTTTCTTTATGTTTTACTTGTTCTTTTATTGAACGGGAAATTTATTTTATTGAATGGTTGATTAGACATTATCGAACGGGAAGTTGTACGCCCGTTGTATCTCGATATTATATTCTTGACACAAACACAGTCGTATAAGTTTATATGAACGACGTGCAACCTTTGTTGCGTTTAAATTACACCCACGATTATTTCTTGGAATAAACGAGGCATCGATAAGTGTATTGAGAGTACGCAATTCGTGTGCTTGGTGCCAAAAAAAAAAAAAATAAAATTAATACTAAATCAAAAACAGAGAAATTGTCGAAATTTTAATCAATTAAATTTGCTGAATATTTTTGTTTTCTTCTATTTCCATTTGGGCTATTTTTTTTTCTATGTAAATAGACACATCCTGTCGGCATTGATTCAAAGTAGAGAGAAGTTGTCGGCCATTCTAATGAACCTGAAGAGATTTCATCTCGTGATATTTATTTTTCTTCTTCTCACATTTTTATTATTTATTTATTGATCTTTTTGGTTCTTTTTTCTTCGAATAAATTTCATTTTTACCTGGTTCAAAATTTCTTTTCATTTGTCGCCATTGTCGCATGTAGATAATAGCAGAACATCCAGCGACAATGAAAAATATTATGCAAGCACATACTGCAAGCACTAATGCACTCGTTTGCCAATCCCATGACAATTTATTGCTATTATTATTCATGTTATTATCGTTATTGATGTTATTGTTATTCCTGTAATTCATCTCGCTCCTGTCATCACCATTCATTGCAATCTGAAAAAGAAATTATTTATAAAGTATTTTATTTATTATTTATTTATTTATTTAGTGTTATCAGCTTTAGGGATTTGATAGTTGTTAAAATGAGAAATTTTATAAGTAAACTTTAATGAGGTTTATCTCCGGAGTTCATGATGGAAATTTCATATGTAGGTAATGAATTCGATCAGAAAAACGATTCTCTATCCAAAGGTGGTATTGGATATTTTTTTCCATGCCGGGATCATACCGAAAAATAGAATTGAATGAGAGAAAAATTGTAATTTTGTATCAATCGATTTGCTACTTCTCAAATTTTTTAAATTGACTTTGATAAAAAATATCACATGAACTAATGGACCGATTTTAATGTTTATAAACTTCAATTTGACGGCGAAACGATTACGAATCGATTGGTAACACGAACAATTCTAAATTACAATAAACAACCGTACAATTGAATTAAATACAATGATAAATGTTTGGTCACAAAATTAAAATAATGAAATCTCACTTGAATGTCTTCACTATCAAATAATTCCTTATTCGGTCCATCAAATTCCAATGGATTCCCATCATTATTCTTATCATTATCCAATTGTGTTAAAGCTTCTGGTGAAATTTCCATTCTTGGAAATGGCCAGAGCTTATTCTGTTGCTTTTCACGTTGATTAATTTCATCTAATGATGATTTCATGTTGCGTTTTGTGTTTAAAAATGGAAAATCGAGGTCGAGTGCTGATAATGGACCACAAATGGCATCTTTGTGTATAGCACATGGACTTATTGTAAATTCTGGCGCACATTGTGTACATGGTGTACATGATAATTTGATTTTTGACCAATATTCCAAGCCTGGTTGACATATTGAAATTTTTCTTGATGTCGTGTGATGAATTATTGAGCTGCCAAGCAGCACCAGGCTCACTCTCAATAGCCTGGAATTTATTTCACTCGGCATCACCTGTCAGTAAAAATATAAATAATATATTAACAATAACACCAACAATATAACAATAATTATAATAACAATTGTAATTTATTTATTATTTCTTTTCTGAATAAAATGATGGAATTTTTGTCTTTCTTTTTAGATATTCAAATTTTCTTTTTTATTATTCATTTAATTATTTTCACCTTCACCACCCTCTCTACCACCCCTTCAAATTGTATAAAAAAAAATTCCTCAAACAAATCCCACACATTTAAACACATCAACATCGCCCGGAAGTGAAACGAAAACAAAACTATTAGAGAGAAATTTCATTTTTATTTTTACTCACACCCACGTTCATTCTCACCCAAAAATATATCTATATATAGATATATAAATGTATATATATATATATCTAAATACAAACAAAAAATTTCTCAGAGTAAACTGTAGAGATAAATTCCCCTCAATTTTATTTTAATAAAATAATTCTCACAATTTTTTTTCTATTCATTTTAAGGTTTGAATTTTTAATTCTTTTTTGTTGTATTTGTGAATGAATGACCTTGATAGTAATTTATTCAATGCGGTAGCACCGCACACGCTTCCTCTTCCGGTTTTTTTTTTGTATGTAATAATATTATTGTGATATATATAAATATATAAATTAATTTGTACCGAAACGTCGTAATTACATCCGCAATTTCATCGTGATATTATTTATATTATTTAAATTAATTATTGTTTGATATTATTTTGATTTATTTTTATTTATTATTCTTCGTTTTATGGGGATGGACAAGGGGGATCCCTTTGTAAATTTTATTTATTTATGGGATGAATAAATTGATGGGGAATGAAAAAAAAAATGTTGAATAATTGTTAAGTTGTTTTCTCTTTTTGCGACTAATTAAAAATCATTGAACGAACGTTTGTCATACTTTCGACTGTTATTTCACGCATTCCGATGCTTTATGGGGGGCAAAAATTGTATTGAGGTGGAATTTATGGTGGAAGAGAGGGAAAAAAATTGGAGGGAGTTGTGATTTTTTTTGTTTAAGAAAGAAAATTATTTAGAAATTTTAATTTAACGTGGAAGAGGTTTAATTTGAATTTTTCTTGTTAAATAAATTTATTGCTATTGTTTAAACAATTGGGAGTATTAATTTAATAGTTAGAAGAATAGTTTGAATAATAATATGAAGAAAAAAAAATACTTACAATGCCTTCTGCGATTGATTCGCAGCCATAATTCCAATTTTATCAAATTAAATAAATAGGAAATAAAATTTTATAAATAAATTCCTTTGTTAAAGGATTATGTCTTCAATTTTTCCATAAATATGTTTTTAACACACACATATTTATATTTATATACACAAAATATATATAATTTTCTCTATAGTCGAGTGGCATTCGTAGATAAATCACTTTGCATTCAATAAACCACAAAAATAAATTCTTTATTAATAAAATTCATTTAAATAAAATATAAAAAAAAATTCTACGATTGAAGATGTTTATTCTCTTCAGTGCAACACAACTCTGCGATTCGATCGCGTCATTGGAATTTTTTTTTTGTCTTAATATTTATTACAATAAGAAACGATGAAGGACAAATTGGATTTGAAAATAATTTTTTGAGGTTATAAAATAGAGGGGAATTGAATTAATTTTGATGTAGGTATTGTTGAATTGTTGTTGTTAATTATTGAAAATTGTGAAATATTGAATAAAAAAGAATTAAAAGAACCGGCAGTAGCAGCGTCGATCGGTCAAGAAATTTTTCAACGTCGTTCCACGTCGCGATTGCACCAAAGACTAGTTCGGACTAGTTGAACAACTGGTTTTCTCTCTTACTAATTTCCGCCCACGAGTAACGGCCGACGAATGTATTAAAGCGAAAAGAAAGAATGAAAAGAGAGTATAGTATTCTATACTACTGCTAAGAATGCTGATGTAGCAGGAGTATAGGTCCAGAGAGAAATGTTTTTACAGAGATGCAAAAAAAAAATGACTCCTTACAAAACGATTCGGTCCGAAGTCGGTTGAATAGTTGACGAAATCAAATGAATGATTGGAGATATGAAAAAATGGTTCAAACAAATAATGTTCGTCCTTTTGTGACGAATATAACGGATTTTGAATTTTTGGAATAGCTTAATTAGATTCCGAGATAAACGAGGTAGATTATTTCGAAATTTTTGATCTCAAATCCGAAACAAAATGGCGCTAGGTAAACATTATTCTGGACATCAATTATGAAATTTGGGTTGCAACAGACAGAGTGGAATTGATGTAAAGATTGGAAGACTTGAAAAGTTTTCTTGATTCCTTAAAATAACCTTTAATTTCGCAAAAATCATAAAAACTTGAATAACTCAAAAACTACCCTGAATATTTTCAAAATTCAAAAACCAAAATGTTCGTCTTGAAAAAACAAACTTTTTTTGTCCCAAGCATTTTTCTGTATGTTCAACTGTTTTACAGTTATTCTGATTCAAACGACAAAAACCGTTAAAAATCAATTCCAATCCAATTTTCTCAGTTCAACACCACAACTTTGGGTATCTTCGGCATAAAGCTATACTACGTGACAAAAAAAAAGTCACCTAATCACTGATCAACATCATGTTGCATCAGTAGGGCGTAGGTATGAGAGAGGGAGACAAATAAATTCAAAAAAAGTGAGGTTAGGTTGGCGAACACGACAAACACGTAGAACATACAAAGTCATTCGACAAACTTATCAAATCTACAGAAAGAAAAAACAGGAAAACTCTCTCAATTCAACATCTATCCCTCTCTCATCCACATTCTCTCAAGAATAATTTGTAATTCTACAAAAAGAAACCGAAAATCCTGCCAATACTCTTTGAATTTTTCCTTCCTCAAAATTGTACAAACTTTTGGTTCCCTGTTTCAATTAACAAAATTAACCGAGAAAAAAAATGGGTACTAAAGTGCAGATAAAAAATTCAGGTAAAATTTCTTCATTTATATTCAAATTATTCGTGTTTTATCGTGTCCTAATCTAATTTGTTGGTTATATGTAGGAGTTGGTGCAGATGAGAATGGAGTTTCGACTAGAAAAGCAGTCGCTATTGTTGGATTGATTTTCCTCGCTTCTGTTACTGCATTGGGTTATGTTTACGCAAATTTCCCCGAGTTGAAAGAGTAAGTGAAAGAATTAAAAAAAAACTAACACGTATAACCCTAAAAAATTCTGCTCTTCATTGCAGAGATGAAAAACAACACTTGAAACTGCCCCTCGACATCGAAGATGCAAAGAATCTTGGAAAATTACTAGAAAGATACAAAGACTTATATTACTTTGAAGTATTAACCGGATTATTCACCACATACATTTTCCTTCAAACTTTTGCAATTCCTGGATCATTATTTTTATCAATACTCTCCGGATTTTTATTTCCATTTCCAATGGCTTTAATATTAGTCTGCACTTGCAGTGCAGTTGGTGCAAGTCTTTGTTTCATTTTATCGTCATTACTCGGAAGAAAATTATTATTTAAATATTTTCCAGAGCGTGCAGAAAAATGGTCACTGATGATTATCAAACATAAAGATAATTTATTTAATTATGTATTGTTCTTAAGAATGACACCATTATTACCTAATTGGTTTATAAATTTAGCTAGTCCAGTTATTGGCGTTCCAATTATTCCATTTGCTGTTGGAACATTTTTTGGCGTTGCTCCACCATCTTTTGTTGCTATTCAAGCTGGACAAACATTAAATAAATTAACTTCATCTAGTGACGCTTGGTCATGGACTAGTATACTAATTTTATGTTTATTCGCATTTATATCATTAATTCCAGTATTGTTTAAGAAAAATTTACGTGAAAAGTTTGATTGAATAATTAATGAATTAATTTATTTAGAAAATTGTATAAAATTTGTTTTTTCCAATCTTGCCGACCAAAATTACAATTTATTCTGTACAAAGTGTATATTTATTTATTAGCTATTAAATAATTAATTGTATTTATTAATATTGAAGTAGAATAAATAAATAAAAGTAAAAACATTGATAGAAATTCATTTCTTTGGATTTAACAATAAGAAGTTAAATAATTTATTGATATTTCTGTTGAGTTTATTGCTGGCAAACTTATTGGTCTCCAATACCACCAGTTGTACCACACTGAAAAAAATATTTATAGAAAGATTTAATTTATAATATAATTAGTTTAGAACAAAGAAAATAAAGTGATTGAATTTTTTAATTACATGTTTGACCAGCTGATAAAATTATCGCAGACAATTTGCAATTTTGTTGACATTCTGGACTTGGTAACATTTTTATCAGTCTTGAACCGCTGGTGCAACGTAAAATTACATTTGCGCATTCAGGATTGGGCTAGAAATTATTTATCATTCGATTATAAAATTGAATTTGATTTATAAAAATACATAAAAATGATTTTTGATTTCTTACGAGTTTATAAGAAGGTGCTTTTGATTCATCAATGAATAAAAATCGTTCAGTACTTTGACCCCACCAATTTGGTGTGCCAGTTGGTTTAGGAAATAATTTTCGCAATAATCTTCCAGGTTTCATTCGATTAATACGCCAAATTATATGTGTGGCTTTATTATTTGATGGATATTTATCCAGTCTGTTATGAAAAAAATCTCCAATTGTCCTAATGGTGGAAAAAAAATTATCAGAAATGATTCATTTGATTTTTGATAATATTTAAAGATTTGTTCACCTTAATGTTGAATTGTTTGACTGTATTCTACCTGAATCTTCGTCAAATACTTTTTTGTTATCATTTTTATTATATGTGTCGATGATAACAGATAAATCAACATTCGAATCGTTTTCATAACGAATAAATGGCATTCCAACATTGAAATTTTTTGTTATACTCCATCCAGTGCCATCAGGAACTGATTGGATTGTACTACATGGCCAACAATCCATTTCTGATAAGTAGAAATTGCCATTCTCAACTAAACACCATTCATCATAGTATTCTGTAAAACAATATCATCAAAATCTCATATTTTAATTCCATTTTTCAATATTCTCAACGTTCCAAATGTTCAAATTCAAATTTCATCAACCAATGAACCTCTAAAAGGTGATTGATGACTGTATAAGCTCATAAACTCTTCAGTTTTTATTCTTTCTAGTTCGTTCTAGTACTTGAGATACCCACAATGATCTTGAACAATAAAAAATTTTTGCTTTGGGTTTTGAATGATTTTCCAATGAGTTATGATACCAGCCAACAAACTCAATTCCGTTGGTTTGGAATGCACTTTTGCGTTCAAATTTAACTGAAAGACTTTAACTGTGAAATAAATCGTTTCGAACACTTTCAAATCAAGAAAGGATCATCACCTGTTATTGCAGGATATTTAGATATAATTGGCACAGCAATTTTGCGGAAAATATTCAATCCTGGATAAATAAAGTGTTGCATATTCCTAAGAAATAGGTTATGTGTTGATGGATGATTGTAAAATGCAATAAAACATAATAACAATGCGAAGAATATAGTAAAAATAACTTTAATTATTGAAAATAAAATTTTCAAACGTCGTGAAAATTTTGTTTCAAGTTCGCCAAATGTTTTATTGAATATTTCAATTAAATCTGATTCATTTAACCCATTTTCTTTCCCGTACGATTTAATATCGTCAATATAACGACGATAAATCTCGTAATCGATCATTATTTTTAATTTCTGTATAAAATTGATTAATAAAACAAATTTTTCATGGTTATTTTGAGGTTATTTAACATTATTTATCATGAACTAACAGAATATTAACTTTGAAAAATGTCGGTAATTTATTTTTAACCACTAGCGCCATCTTATACAATTCCTCACGAATCAAAATCAAGATTCCTAAGAATTAAACAAAATTTTATCAATTCATAAAGAATTCTCTCGAATAATCAAAACATACCGAAGAGATTGCAGAAAAAAATAAACAAATTTACCCCAACTTTTCACTTATCTTATCCAACAAATCCAACCAAAACTTCACATTCCCATAACCTATATTAACTCTTTTTAAAATCCCCATAAGATAATCAAAGTGGCGCCATCTTCATTGAACATTAAAACAGGAATATTACAACAAATTGAAAGGGCCGACGCCCGCTGACGAATGTTCGCATTTAATGGGTGTGTGCAGGTGTGTGTTGTCACCAATCTCACATTCACAAGACAAAAAACTCCATATAAATAATACAAATAAATAAACAAACAAACAAATATTTATAAAGTATTGCACACAAAAGCACAAGATCAATAAATAAACAATCATGCAGCGTGTTACACGATTGTGTACCGCAGTGCAATTATTCATTTTCATTTTCATGTGCAAAACAGCCACAGGTAAATTTATTTATTCACATTCTCATTGTTATCTCCATTTCAACGATAATTTTAACATTATTTTACGATAATAAATGAATTAGAATAATCTTATAGATCAGATTATGTTAATAAATCATCATAAATTGCTTTAATCTAATTTATCGACTTAATTATCATTGTTATCTATTTAATTCAACGCTTGGGGCCATTATTTCTCATTCGTATGGGGCGTGGCGTAAAAAAATTGATGGAAATAAACTTGAAATTAAACTCAAAAAAAGTTTAACATTCCAAATTAATTTTTGTCTTTCATATTCAATAAATTTCTATTTTACATCTTCAATTCTTAACCTTCACATTTTGATTAACAATAAACAAATAAATATTAAACACTAAATTATTAATTTATTATTCCAGGTCAATACGACAAATATTACAACAATTACAATCCAAACAACAATTACAAATCACCTGAACAAAATTACACAGCAATTTGGTGTACAGTATCAACAGAAGAACAAAAAAAATGCGAAGCATTTTCCCAAGCACTCGAAGAAGAAAAGTCTCAATTTAAAAATCACGATTACATAAAAATAAAATGCAAACATGCATTTAATAAAGAAGAATGTATGAATTTATTAGATGAAGAAACAGCACATTTAACAACTCTAGATGCTGGTGAAGTATTTATTGCTGGTAGATATCACAGTTTAATACCAATAATGCAAGAAGTTTATGAAACTGGAACAAGTTTGCAATATGCAGTTGCAGTAATAAAAAAAGATTCATTACCTGATGTAACATCATTGCATAATTTACGTGGTAAAAAAGCATGTTTTGCTGGTGTTGGTAAATTAGCAGGTTGGATAATACCAATCTACACCTTAATGCAAAAAGGTGGATTAGAAGTGATTGATTGTAACAATCATGTTAAATCAACAATTGAATATTTTGGTCCAAGCTGTGCAATTAATTCATTAAAAGATCGTTACAATCCTCTTGGTGATAATTCTGATCAATTATGTAAACTCTGCATTGGTGAAAGACCAGGAAAAATTTGTACAAATGCAGATCCATATTCTGATTATCAAGGAGCATTCAAATGTTTAGTTGAAGCTGGTGAAATTGCATTTTTAGTTCATACAACTGTTCAAGAAATGACATCAACTAATTTTCATTTTCAATCTGTAACAAAAGATCAATTTGTATTATTATGTCCTGATGGTTCACGTAAACCAATTGATAATCATCAACAATGTAATTGGGGTGTTGTACCATCACGTGCAATTGTAACATCATCAGCAACTGATATAAAAATGCGACGAATGTATCAGAAATTTTTAGAACGAGCAGTTCAAGTATTTGGAAAGAATCAAATTAATAATAATTCAACAGATGGAATAGAAAATAAATTTAAATTTAATACAAACACAAATATTAATTACAACGAGGATGGGAATTTTAATAATTATGAATCAACGGTGAATAATTATGATGGTTACACTAATGCTGATGAAATTAATAAAAATTATTACGGTAGAGATCCGTTCAATGGAAATAATTACGATCCATTAAATCCACCTGGTGTAAAATCATTAGACGGATTTAATTTATTTGAATCAGCACCAAAATATGGACACCAACATAATTTACTGTTCTCCGATTCAGCTAAAGATTTTATAGTACTCACAGAAAAAGATCAAACTTATAAACATTATTTGAATGAAGCACTCGATGCTATTTTGGGTATAAGAAAATGTCCAATTGGAACTATGAAATTGTGCGTAACATCAGAACCAGAAAGAGAAAAATGTGCAAAGATGAAGGTAAAAAATAATATTTTATATTTTAAACTACAAATAAATTAATTGTCATTTCAATTTTTCATTCCAGATCGCATTAAAAGCTCAATTATTAAAACCAGAGCTTGAATGTTATCGTGCAACCAGTCAAATTCATTGCATGCGAGCAATAAGTGAAGGGTAATAATAAAAATGAATAAATAAAATAAATTGAAAAAGAATAATTGAACTAATTAAACATTTGGAATTTTTAGAACTGCTGATGTTGCAGTTTTTGATGCAGGCGATGTTTACACTGCTGGATTATTCTACAATCTAATTCCATTTATGTCTGAAATTTACAATTTACCAACTCCAGAATATTACGTTGTAGCAGTTGCAAAAGAATCAGATCCATCAACACAATTAACTTATTTAAAAGATAAATACACTTGTCATACTGGAATAAATACTGCAGCAGGTTGGATCTATCCAATGGCATATTTATTATCAAATGAATGGATTCGTGGTTATGGTTGTGATTCAATTCATGCAGCTGCTGAATATTTTACAAAATCATGCATACCAGGTGCATTAAGCATTGAATATAATATTGGTTTACCATATGACAATATGTGCGATTTATGTCATGGAACTAGTTCGCGTTTGTGTCGTCGTGATGCTTCTGAAGATTTTTATGGACATACTGGAGCGTTTCGTTGTTTAGTTGAAGGTGGTGGTGATGTTGCTTTTGTTAAACACACAACTGTGTTTGAAAATACTGACAGCAAACGAAGTGAAACTTGGGCACGTAATACATTTATTAAAGATTTTCAATTGTTATGTCCAGATGGAACACGAAAGTCAAGTGATGAATATGAAAATTGTAATTTAGGAAAAGTTAAAGCAAATGCAATTGTTACAAGAGGACAAAATGATTATTATCAAACAAATGAAACTGAAATTAATGCTTTTATTAATTTGTTGCTTTATACACAACAATTTTATGGAAGAAAAGAAACTGATGAATATAGTTTTAGTATGTTTAGTAGTGAAAAACCTTACAGTGATTTAATATTTCAAGATGCTGCACAACAATTACTTGTTGTGCCGAAAGAAGACAGAGAATTTAGTAAATATTTGGGCAGAGATTTTATGAGAGCAGAAAGAATTGTTAATTGCAATGCAGGCGCTGGTGCCATTAGTTATTCAGTAGTTGCATCAATTGCAAGTCTTTTTATTGCTTTTATACTTGGTAGATAAATTTTCTGTTTGAATTATTTTAATACATTTCGGAATCGTTTGAAACAAAGCTGGAAATTCCGTCCATTTTTTGTGGTGACTTTTGTAATTGAATTTATGGAAGTGATGAGAGTGGAAAATTATTTGATAACTGCAAAGGAGGAGAATTATTTCTTTTTTTATGTGAACAAAGATAACGACGTAATAACCGATTATTATTTAATTTTCGAAATGTTTTTTTAATGTTTTTATTATAGATTGTAGTGTAAATAGTTTAATTGTCTTGAATAAGATAACAAGTACAATTTAATTTTGTTTTAATAACTTTAGAATGTTCTTTTGTTTGTTTCGAAGTGGAAAAAAACAGAAATTTTGTAATACTTTTTGTTTAAAATGTGAATATTTTTCAATTTACATTTTGAAATGCAATTTTTGATGAAATAGTTTTTATTATAAATATACTCAAAAGATTTTGAGTCTTCGATACCGTCCATGATTGAAATCGTCAAACGTTTTTCATATTTTATAAAAGAGCAAAGGAGGAAAATTGGAAGAAATAAATTTGTAATTTTATGAATTCATCTTCTGTATTTTCTATTTTCTTTTTTATTTGCATTCTTAATATTATTGGGTAGAGTAGTAATGTTAATTGAGAGTGAGAAAATGATTTAGGAAACTTTGTGAAGCTGAAAAAATGGGAAAAGAAAATATTTGTGATGATGTAGAATTATTTGGAAATTGGATGATGTCACTTGTTGTCTATTGTTCACAATAATTGGAAATTCTCAATTATAATTAATAGGATTGATTAAATTAATTGAATTTTTCAAGGATATCTTTCGCTTCTATTATTTCTGGTGAAAGAAGATAATAAAATCAATCAGTTTTTAATTTACCAAAAAGCCATTAATTTCACTGTGATTTTTATAATTGATCAATTTGCTTTGTGTTTTCTTAGAGATTGCAGAGTATAAATTCATCGTTTGGTTGTTTCCACAACATTC
>JAPYZF010000451.1:0-51196 GCA_030523045.1 Meteorus cinctellus | reverse complement strand
AAAAAAAAAAAAAAAAAAAAAAAAAGGTGGAAAAGTTTAAGATGGAAAAAGAAGAAGGAAAAAATAAATAAAAATAAATAAATAGTGAGTGAGAATTATGTGTATGTACAACTTGAAACTTATTTTATCTCACGACTGTATAACAGTCTTGAGCGCATCTCGTTAATTTTGTGAGCGTGAAAAACACGCATTGTCACGTCTTGAATGGTCAACCAATCTTCTCACTTTGTCATTAGTGTCATAGAAATAACATTTTTCTATGTCTATTTAACAATTTTATTTTACATTTCTCTTCCATTTCCATTTCCTTCTCCAACATTATTATTGTTCAATATATAATACAAATAACCTATAAAAAATTATATAACATTTACAAACAACAATTGTTGAAAATTATCACAAAAGAAAAACAGCAAAATTAATTTTTACAAACTCTAAAAGCAATTTTTATTTCAAACATTTTTCTTTTCTTTAATATCCAATCAAATTTGATGATTTTTTTTTTATCATTTAACCAACTCGTCCATTAAAGATGTACTTTTCATTATTTTTTATTGCATCCACTGATTAATTTATCATTCAAATGAGAATGAAATAAAATGAAATAAGATGAAATAAAAATGAATCAAAGACACTGAGTCACCCAATGAATTGTTTTATATCTTTCTATATATATATATGTATATATATATATATGTTTGTGACACACATACACACTTTTTTATATTGCATTTGAAAATAATCATTAAATGGACGTGATCGTTAATCAAAAATGACATTTCAATGAATAAATGTGTCAATGTAGATTTAAAATGAATTAGATCATAATTTCTTGGTTAAAAATATAAAAAAAAAATTACATCAATTGGATCAAATTACAAACAATAATAATATATATAAATAAATAATTTAAATAAAATTAATAACATTAGGAGAAGAGAAAGGGGAAAAAAATGGGACGAAGTACGAAAAATGGAAATGAGAAAAGAAATTTGTTGTGAATAAAATAACAAAATGTTAAAAATGAAAAATAAAATATGGAAAAAAATTAAAGTAAACTTGATGATACGAACAGGAGGGCGGAGCACAAAAGTCAAAACAAATAACCCAAGACGTTTCAATTCTTAACATAACAGTGAAAAAGAGAGAAATAAAAAAAAAACTATATAAAGTATTAGTTGTTTGTTGTGTGTCGGTATTTTTTACTCTGTCAGAGAATAATTTTTGCTTTTAAATGTTCACCGCCCTCATCATCATCATCAGAAAAGAAAAAAATATGGGAAAAAAAAAGGACAATTATTTTTTCATTTATTAATCTTTTCTTTCAGTTTTTTTTTTGTTTTTATATAAAATCGACTGACGTTGGGTAAAATCGTTATAAATTACGCCACGGGGCATGTGGCATTTAGGGCTTGTAATTGATTGCGTCTTCGTTTGTATTATAACACATATACGATGAGAATAAATATATGGAGAGTTGGAGGGTATAAATTATAATTGAATTAGCTCTTGAGCTCTTAATTAACCCTACAACTCTGCTCAAGATTTTTATTGCACTTTTGCCCATGCTCAATATTTAATATTCCTTTTTTTTTCCCTTAATATTTTTTTTTTTCTTTGTACTTCTCTTCATCGTCTCATCATCATTATCACGATATGTTTCCTCATCTCCATTTAATTCTCGACATCATTCCCATGAACGTTTATTTTATTATTTTCTTTTATTTCATGTTATTTCAATTCTTTTCCTTTTTTTTTTCGTCCACTTCTTTCATCATTTCTCACGTTTTTTTTTATTGTTTAAATTATTGTTTAATTATAGTGAGTTTTGAATTATTTAAATAAAATTAGAGTGAAGGAAAAAAAATATTTGAGACATTTTGATAGATATTAAAAAAGATTTTAATTTGTCAATTTTATTTTATTTCTTTTGATTTAAATGTGTCATTGAACTTTGATAATATTTTTTTTTGTACGTCTTTATATTTATAAAGTGAAAATGAAGAAGAGCATGTGAATGTTACAGTTGGGTAATTATGCAGTGACGGTGAAGCAATTAATTTTTGAGATATCGATCGATCCCTTCGACGATGTTCATATTTATAATATGGAAAAATAAAAAAAGAAAAACAAATAAATAAAAAGAAGGTTTTCAAGTTGTTGCCACCTCTTATTTTTACTGCAATTTCCTTCACACTCAACGTTCTTTAATAATAATGTGGTGGATGTTGTATTTGTGCATGTATTTTTTTTTGTGAGTGTAAAATGCAGTTCACGATCGTAACTTTCGTTTTATCGTTACATTTTTAGTTCAGTCTGCGAAAAATATATCGAGTAAATATTTTTACTCTATAGTGAAGTCATTCGACATATTCTCCTCTACAACATTAAAGAATATTTTTTTCTCGTTATTTTTATGGTGTTTGATTAATTTGTTAACATAAAAACAGTCGAATTAATAAATTGACATTGAAAATTAATTTGAAAGAATTTATTTAATTTTGTAGAATTGATATTGGAATTTTTATTATCTTAGGGATGGTAGGGTTAATTTTTTTTTGTGTGTTAGTGTGTTACAGTAGTTACTATTATTATGTAAATTTATTTACCAAAAAATTTTGTAATGTTTAATTTAATTGTTGGCTTAAAGCGACAGCCAAAGTGTTTTGTCTTCGCCTACGCGTTCCAACCACTGCTGGATATATAAATAAATATATTCATATATTATTTCTCACCTTTATATTCACCTTTCCTTCTTGCACACATCTTTATTTAGTTTGTGTGTATGTGACCGTGACACGATGTTTGCGGTTGTGAATAATTTGTTCACTACACAATTGAAATAAGAGGAAAAATAAGAAGGGAAAAAATATAAATGAGATTAAATAATTTGTAGAATTGGATTTGTAAAGATAAATAAATTGAACAATGTTTTTTTTTATTATTTTATGTTTGTTTATGGCTTTTTTTTATAATAGAGAAAATGTCGAAGGTGATTGGGAAGATTTTTATGGGTAAAATGACAAAATTGAAGTAAAAAAAAGGATTGAGAAATTTCTTTTTCCTTTTAACTATTTTTTATGGTAATTTATAAGGAAATTTTGCGATTGTTGTGTTTGTTATTTAAATTAAATATTTGTAGAGGATGATATAATATTGTTATGGTGTTGATTGGTGGAATAAGGAAAGGAGAATGCAAAATGAATATTTTTGAGAGGTGCGAAATAATTTTATTGATGTGAAAATTAATGGTGAAGTGTTTCATGTTTTTATAAATGAATTTTTATGTTTTATTTATTTATCTTTTGTTTATTTATGATTGTATAAATTTTTTCACTTTTATATTCGTTAATTAATTCTTCATTACAATTTTTAATGACAATTTTGTAATATTTAAAGACAAAATTTATTTTCTTATTGACAAATTTTTAAATTTTACAATTTAAATCATTTCATTCACTTAATTACCCCATGAAAATTCTCATTACACAACAAACCCCTTAAATATTTCTACTATGGCATAATAAATGAGATAATAAAATAAAGACGAAAAAAAATTTCCTATAAGAATAGAAACTGAATAGAAGACAAATTAAAATGTTGAAGAAATTATTTCTTTCTCAACCTTGAAATATATTTTTTTTTCTCATAAAAATAATGTCTATACTCTTGTGTAAATAGACAAGCGGTAATTATAAGTACCAAGTAGTAAATTCCAATATGTTGTCGACAGCATATATACCGGAGGACAAACCGCAAAAAAGTCCTTGAGCCTATTTTATCATATAACTATATAAATACAAAAAGGAAGAAAAAATATTTTAAGTGTTGAGAACTTTGGAGTAATGGAGGTGCGAATGTCAATTTCAAAGTGTTGCGTGATCATAGGTAAAATGAAAGCCTTGTATTGAAATAAACATAACCTAATTACGCAAGGGAAAAAAGAAAGAAAATTAAATGAAAAGTTAAAAGAAAAATATGAAAAATAGGAAAATTTTTCTTATTGATTAATTTAAATTTCTTTTTCCTTCTAATTCAGTTCAATTATGTGTGAATGAATTTTTATTTTATGTTATAGGGGTAAACACAGCCCTTATTTTGTGTTTTTATTTTTTACGTGTTTATTTGTAGAGCGAATGGCGTCTGACCATTTCGGGTTTTATCTACTGAAACCATCGGGCATCGACGCTCACGTCCAGTTGAGTTTTGTAAAACTTTTTATTTTACATTTGTCGAGCGTTATACAGAAAGTTCGAAAGACATAAAGTGTAAAAATTTTTACTGTTTGGATGGGGAAAATGTTATGAGGAGGAAATTTTATCGCACAATGACCTCTCGTCTCTTTTCATACCATTTTTATATTTTTTTTCTTTCCTTCTCTTTTTTTTTTTCCTCTACTCCAATTGTTCACTGTTGTAGTAAATGATACTACGAATGTTTACGAACAATAAAAAATTTTGTTCCGATGAAAAATGTTCTCGTGAATTTTTAAACGAATGAGAAAAATGAAGTTGAAGTAGAAAAAAACATAAAAAACTGTTCGAACGTGGATTTATTACGAATAATTTTTTATTATTCATATTTTCCACAATTCTTTCACATTAATTTTAATATTAAAACTCAGTATGAATAATTGAATTATTAATAAACAAATGGCAAAATTATTCATTTTAAACTTCAATTTTACCAATAAATCAAACAACAACAAATTTATTTCCAACAAAGTTAATTAAATATCAATAAATTCCTATTATTTTATCAACAAACAATTCATTATTAATAAACAATAAAACATATCAACAAAAACTTATTCATTAACGTATCAAAAAATCACAATTAAACAATTAATAACAGACAAAATGTAAAAGTAAATTCAATTAATTTGAAAATAAATTCAAGAAACAAATAAAATAAAATAAAATAAATATAACGTGTTTGTATCATGGCGGACCACCTCGAAGAGAACTGTTTAGTCATCCATTAAACCGTATCAAAACCAGCGCAGCTAATTAGCCGCAATATTATTTTCCCACAACGCCACCACCATTGAATTATAAAAGTGAATATAAATTTGCAATATTTTCTTGCCATTCTGTCAACCATAACCAACTCCCTTCTGTATTATAAAATAAAATAAAATACACTAACTAAATAAATAAATAAATAAATAAATAAATAAATGAATAAATAAAATTGATATTAAAACGACTATTCCACCTATATTACACTCGCTACTCTGTCATTGGCGAATAAGTGGCTCGCGCTCGTCTATTATATCGTTGTAGCACGCAAATCACTCGCTAATTGCATCTAAAAGGAAGGCACGATGTTAAAAAACAGTTGGCAAAGGAGGGGAGAGTGAAGCAGAATAAAATGGTAGGGATAGAGAAGAGGAGGGGAGGAGATATATCCCCCTACATAAGTTAATGGCGTCCAGTTGATTATTCACATATTGCAATGAAGAAATTTATTCTGTTTTTATTTTATTTCAGTTATTTTCATGCAATTTTGATTTATTTATTTATTATTTTTGTGTAGGAATTGAATATATAGAAAATATTTTATGCCAATGAAATGGAAAATTTAATTTTATGTAGGAAAAAAAAGTTTTATAGAAAGTTAATAATTTATATGTGGAAATGATAAAATAGAAATTTATAATCTTCGATATTTTATTGTTGATAGTAAATATTTAATTATTTATAGTTGGATTGACGCATCCTTTGGCGGAATTGATGTTAAATAATAAAAGAAAATAATAAATAAATGTTATTATCAATAAAAGATGGAAAGAAATAGAGAAATGAAATTAAACGAAATAATAATCTTTGATAATCTTTGATACTACAAATCCACCATTGATAAAATGCCCTTTTCTGGGTTAAACAAATATTCCATTTCAATTCATCTATGAAATATATCATTTATGTAATAATAATAATAATTATTGTTATTTATATTTAATTTAATACTTGAAATAAATTTGATATCAATGAATCATTTGTGATAAAATTCGTAGAAATAATGAGAAATAAAAATTGAATAGGATTACTAATAATATTTACAATCAGATAGAAAATTGAATTTATTTTTATTTCGTTTTGTTTTATTTATTTATTGTTAGTTAGTTTGTGATATGGGAGAAGTTTGGATTACTTTAAATAGAATTTTGTATTATTTTCATGTTTTTGTGGATATTTTTTTTTGTTGTGTTTTTATGGCTTCCATCGTGACCACATCTCGTTTGTCAGTGTATGACTAATTCATGTCTAGTTCAAATGACACTGATGATTCATCAGTTGTTACAAAAAAAATTTAATTAATAAAAATAATTTATAAGTGAATTAAAGACAAAAATAAAATTGCAATTTTTGTGATCAATTTGATGTCAATTTTTCTATTCTATTTATTATAAATTAATTATTTTTTTTTTTCTGAGTAGTTTATTAGTTTATTGTTTAAACAAAAAAACAATTTTTAATATAAGTTGTAGAATTGAATGGCGCGAGTCGCTCTCGAGAATGTCGAGACGTAAGTGAGAAGTATTAGTTGGCGCCTCGAAATCGCCGCGACTTCGTCGTCGTCAACAATTCTCGTTGTCATTATCGAAACTTTGTCGTCGCCAATGAGAACTTTTTTTTTTTCCACTCCAATATGTCCCCTCATAATATAGAAAAAAAAATTCCAGATAAAAATTCATAACCAACTTCTTTTTCTTCTTTTTCTTTCACTTTATTTTCGCCTCTTTTTTTTTATTCTGAATCATTTTGTCGATGTGTTCCTTCCACAAATTTAAAACCCACAATTTCCTCGTATTATTAGTCATCAAATTCCCAATCTACTCAGAATAATTTAATTACCTCATTCATAATAGAAACAGAAAAAAAAAGAGAACGAATATAGAATGAAAGAGAAGGAAAACAAAACAAAACATTCAAATGTGTCATTAAAATTATTTTTACTCACAAAAGTTCTTAGTATCAGCATGACGAGTCACTCCATCACACTCAACTGAAATGTGTCTAATTAAATAATCCACCTAATTACATTAATTCATCTGTCATCAGTTTATTCTATGAAGCGAAAAAAAAAGAAGGGGAAAAAATAAATTCAACAAATAATTAAAGAGTAAAATAGTGAAGAAATATTTTTGTTTTTTCTAAACACAAATAAAAAAAGTTTATTTGAGAATAATAAGCTCTAATGAATGGTCCCGCAGGTTGAGTGCTTTTATATTTTGAATATTTTCTTTTTATTTTATTTAAAATAATTTTTTTTTCTTCGTTTTTTTTTTTTGGCTTTTATTTCGTTCATTCATTCTCAAACCTTTTAAGTAGCCCAATCTACACACGTGTTAGTAAGAGGGTGGATGATTCATCGGCTTCCTTTTAATCTCGTCTTTCACGTAATACAGAGACGGAAAAAAAAAATAAAGGGGGATATGAGAGATATTATATAGAAAGTGAAGATACTCATGAGGTGTAGGATGTCACAGTGTAGATGAATAGAATGTGAATAGAAATATCCTTTAACTGTGTTGGTGATTGATCGGAATTTATGAACATGATAACGACAGTTTGTGTTTGGATGATGTACTTGAGACGATAAAATAACTTTTTTTATTTTTTTCTACAGTAAAATGACATAAAATTGTCACTCGTGTGATGTAATAAAATAGTTTGTAATATTTAAATGTAGAAGTTTGTGAATTTTTATTTGTTAAAAATTGAATGGAATTTTTTCATTTGTGTGTTTGACAATGAACAAAATTTTTTATTTGTAAATGAGAAGTTGAATTTAATTTTCTTTGTAATGAAACTTCACATTGAACTTTAGAAAATTAAACAGCAGAGCAAACAAGAAGTGAAATATTTTACAGTAACGATTTCGATTGTGCAAGTTTTATCGTAGGGGAACGTGACGATGTCTTGTACCGATTAGATTCATTCAACATAAGAGAAAAAAAAAAAGTAAATAAAGGAGAATGAAGAAAGGCAGCGAAAGAGGAAGAAGAAAAAAAAATAAATAAAGAAATGTAAAGAGAAGAAAAAAAATTATGAATTTAGAATTGCACACGAGTCACTGACATTTACATTTACATTTATATTACCTGCTAAAGATACACTTTTTTTTTTTTTTTTATTCTCTTGCTTTATATTGCAACGTTGGTAAATTGATGAAGGTCAGGGTTGATAAGATTTAATAAAATTAAATTGCTAATTTTAGTGATTTATATTTTAAACAATACAAACAAAAATTGTCATTTTCTAAATTAATTTTTACTCATTAATTAAATACAGTTGGATTACTTTTTTTTTTTTTAATTGTATGTGTAATATTAGTTAATGGATGACACAGAGAGAGAAAATATGTGAGAGGTGTCTGGTTGTCGGCAAGTGAGAATATGTAGCCAACTTTTTCATATGTCGGGGCGGTTTATAATTATTCAAGTGCCGATGGCAAACTCTTTTTTTTTTTAATTTTTTTTCTTCATTCGCAATAACCCAACGACAATTATGAATATTTTCTCCCACTTGATGTTGTGTGCGTTTTAGATGACTCAAATAAATCCACGTGTCTATCCAACAGCACACACGAGGCTGTCACTCGTTCATTTACCATCAAATCAAACACAGTGAACTCAATTATGTCAATTTTTCAGTGGAATTTTTTGTGTTCAATTCAAAAGTGTTTATAAAATAACATAAAAATCAGAAAAAAATTTTCCTACAAAAAAAATCCGCTTTAAAAATTAATACAAGTGAAATAGTTTAAAAATTTCCACCAATTTTTCATCTTATAAATATCAACAATAAATAAATAAATAAATAAATAAATAAATTGTTGACACAATGCAGTCATGAATGATATTGTTCAGTAAGTTAATAATATAAAAAAAAACAGTTAAATAAATAAATGAAATTATTGAATAAGTTCAGAAAAAAATAATTTCATTAACTGCAATAATTTTCTTTTGTTTCTTCTTCTTCTTTTTTCATATAAATCAGTTTATATGTGTTATACACATAAACAAAACTCCATTATTACTTCATATATATGTACACAAATACATTATAAAGATATATATACATGTGCTACATCGCCAATGACGTTGGTTGCGGCGACTTTCACGTCTGGAGCTCGCGATTCGTGGTCATGTGCGTATGCACCACCAGAGAAAGGCGTGGCTTTCTCACCGATTATTATTAAAAGCCCCGTGTGAAATTGCACGACCCTACATACGCATATATATCCATGTAAAATAAAAGAATGAAAAATGAACAAAAAGAAAAAATATATATATATATATAATAATAATAAAAATAATGAAAGAACAAAAATGAAAGAGAGAAAAAACACAATTCAATCAACCTTTGAAATTTATTTATTTTCCACCCTTTTTTTCAACCAAGTTGAGTTTAATATAATTAATTATATCTTGTTAATATTGTTGACAATGAAATTTGAAATATTTTCATTATTAATTATATAAAATTAATATTATTGTTTAAATAATTAAGCTTTGAATTGAATTACAAATTTTATTTCTATTTCTTCGGGTTTTTCTTTCATTATTTTATTAATACAAAACTGTAAATTATTTTTAATAATTATTTAATATTATTAATTAATTAACAATGGATAATTAATATTTTAGTTTGTCATAGGAAAATTGAAAGAAAATGAAAATATTTATCACAACTTTCTCAATTATTTTCAAGTCAAAGACTTTAACAATAAAAAATACAAAATGAATACGAAAATAAAATTCATATACTATTTTTTTTATTTTACTTCTCGTGTATATGGCAGTGCAATTAAACCTCGAAACCTGAGCTCTCTGTGTCGCTGTTGTTGTTGTTGTTGTTAGTAGTAGTGTGGTTGGTACAGTAACAGCACAACAGTGAGTTAACTTGCAAAAGCATTACGATTTGATGCGTGTCGCGCGTGCACAAACTAACGCAAAAGCCACGCGTGATAAATCTGTAGCCACGAAAAAAAAAAAACACCAAACAAAAACCAAATAAATAAATAAATACAAAATAAACTCCACACAAATCACATCTGTGTGACTCTACCCACCAACCCACTCAATTTCCCGCAATTTACATTGCCTCACAAATTAATTAATTGTAAATAAATAAAATAATTCACAACAAAATAATTTAACAATTAATAATATTTATTAATTTCTAAACAAAAATTAAATCATAGAAAATGTTTCTATTCATTTTCTATTATCATTTGTATTATTGTTTAATTATTTATTTATTTTCTATTCTATTTATTAATTTATTGTTATTATTATTATTGTTATTTGTTCAATACTTCATTGAGAAGTCGGCGAGTTTGATTTCCTTTTTTTTTATTGTTAGTTATATGTGTAGTAATATGAGATGCACTTTGGTTACGCAAGTCGATACACTGAACACAACCGCAGTCGCGCAACTGGGTTATTATGACTTGTAATTCTCTCACTGTCTATGATATACTCTATTATACATATATATATATATACACATATATATGTGTGTACTAATATTTTGTATTTATTTTATTTATGAATATTTAATATTTATTATACAGCTGTGACGATTTATATGAAAAGTTGTGTTGTAAATTTAATTTCATGATATATCCGACGTAAATAATTTTTTTTTTATTGATTGATTAATTAATTATTATTGTTATATAGATAAATGTTTAATTGATTGGTTTTTATTTTGATTTTAGGTTACCACAGCTTGCCGTCTTAGCGAAGATTTTGTGCCTCCTGATGGTGAGTTTTGTGTTTATTTTTTTGGTTCATTGGTTGGGGTTTTGAATTTTTTTTTATTGGGGTGGTTTTTTTTTTTTAGGTGGTGATGTGCGGGGCGGTGCCGGCAATGGTGCGCTCCGTGAGTCTCTACTCGACTTGCAGCAGCGGCAATATTACCGTGATTGGTCGTACTGTCAAGGCCATGGCCCGTGACGATCTTATCGCACCTTTCCGTGAGTTTTATTGTTTATTTATTTATTTATTTATTTATTTTGGCTGTATTAGACGTACTATAGTGTGAACATTAATTTATAAATTATAAATAGAACAAATGTGTTAATGGTAAAATAGGAGAAACAAATTTATTGTTGTAAAAATATTTGTTTCAATAATTTTTAAATTGTTTCGACAATTTTTTTGTTTTTTATTATTTCTTGGTGTTATTGTTGTTGTTTTTTTTTTGGGGTTATTAATTTTTGCATGTTATTCTTCATCGTTTTCTTTATTTTATGATAAATATATTTAATTTCTCGTGGAAACAGGAATTTAATTAATCTCGTGTGCAATACATTACACCTTGTGATTATCGCGTCAGTGAAGTAAACCAGACTTCACCTGTCCAATATAATTTTTAATACAAAATCTTATGTGAGAGAATGATCGTTCGTCTTCTCAGTGTGTCTAGATGAAAAGAACTCGACGAAGTATGGGGAAAAAAAATAAATGTTGAAATAAAATAAAATAGAATGTGAGTAGTAGAGTTGGTGGTAGAGATGAAGATTGTGGTGGAGATGGAGAAAGAGAAAAAGGTGCAGCAGCCAATCGTCCGTTTAGGTGTTAATGATAGGGTCACTTGGTATACGCGTTCATAACAAGAGCAAGTTATATATATAGATATATATTTAACGTTCACTTTATTCTCTCAATTCATTCGCTTTGAGTTTTTTTATTTTGCACACTTTTGCTTTTGTGTATCAATGTCTTTTGTGGATGCCGACTTTGTTCGATATTCAATGGGATTTGATTTATTTATATTCTAAGATATTTTTTTGGGGTTTGTAGGTAATGATGGTGATTTTTTTATGTGATGATTTTATAGGGAATCGCATGAGCTTCATGATGGTGATTACGATATTTGTTAAAAAAAATTTATTCACTGAGTAAAATGCGATTAAAGTTGGTAAAATTATTTCCCAGTTTTCGTGATTTGCAAAGTATGACAACGTGGATTTTTTTTTTTCAAGTATTTTTTTAGATCTTTCTAACTGGCTCCCGATAAAAATAGTTAGATGGAATCGATAGGAAATCGCACGATCTTTAAAATGGTATTCTCGAAATTCTATAAAAAAATTTTTTTAACTGCACAAATTACAATCAAAAATCGATTAATAATTTCGTGATAAATCCTTAACTTTTCTGTCTCCATTTTTTTCTATTAAACAATTTTTAATAACCTTCCCCAAATTTCCTACGCCATTTTTCCACCCTTTTCCAAATAATCACAACCTTGAACAAGACTTTACAACAATACCCCCACCACAACCATTTTTATTCCACTCCACCCCATTCTTTTTTCATTTTATTCAACGTGACCTCTCGTATGTGCCCTACAAATAAAAAAAACCCCCAAAAAATTGCTCCTCCCATTTGCAGTTATTATCCGTCGGTAATCGTGTGTCTAAAAGCCGATGCTCCGCTTTTTGATTAAAATTGGCTTTTAATTCATTTGCCACCCTCTAATCTTGTGGCGGCTTCGATCAGCTTCAAAAATGTATTAGACCTTCCCCTTTCTCATAAAAAAAAAAAACCCAAAAATAAAACAGTAACAAATAAATATCCAAAAAATAAACAATCAAAAATAATATTCCAATCTCAATTCTATCTCAACAATTGCCAACGATTATTTATCATTGATCAAAAAAGAAAGAAAAAATTACAAAACAAAATCAAAGAAAATATTAATAATAATAAATACTAATTTTTTTTTATTTGTAATTAATCTCAACCTGCATGGCATATTCTTGATTGCATTAGTTAATAAAAATTCCAGATCAATTTTCTATTTATATTGATATAAAAAAAAATATTTTTATTCCATTTCATTATTTATTTGTCGTCACTTTTCCTTTTTATTTCTTTCATTTTCTTTCATTTTTCATTTGACTTATTCGTATATTTTTCTTCATTTTTTTTTGCCTTCTTTCTTTTATTATGGAGTATAGAGATGAATATTACATTGAGCAGTAGCGCCATGTACATTAAAATAATATGTATAAATAAATACCAGGAGTAAAATGTTGCCTGGAGGGCGCACGAGAACAAATTGCATTTGGCGTTGGTGAAGGCACCCGACGCGCGTGCAATCGGCGTCCCGCATCGCATATACAGATATATATTCAATTAATTAATGAAAGCGGTTACGAATTAATTGTCAGAGTGGTTGTTAAATTATTTTTATTAATTTATTTATTTATATTTTCATTCCTCAGAAAGAAAAATATGAAATGAAAATTAAATGTTATTTTGTGTGAATGTTTTTTTGTATTAATTTAATTTTTTTTTTTTTGATGAATGTGGAAAATAATGTGTGAGAGAGAGGTGGAATTATATGAATTGAGTGAATGCACATTTATGAGGTAGTTCGGGGACATTCTTGATAATTCCAATGTCGAGAGAAAAAAAAAATCCACTTGAATTTAACGAGGCAACAGAATGAGTCAAATGGGCCCACCCTGGTCTTTTTTTTTTTTATCCCTTCTCATTCACATCTCACCTCTTTAACTGATGAATATTTGTTAGTTTGTGTGTGGTCATTGGGATAAATATGTACATAATTATATAAATGTTTTTTTCCTTTTGATTTTTATGTTTATGTTTGGATTTAGAAAATGATGATGATAAATTATTTTAATTAGTTATTTTATTTTATTTTTTCTTTTCTCTACCATCCAGAAGCATTTTTGTTTAGTTGACGATTTCTTAAAGCTATTTTTGATGATACTTGAAATAATAATGTCATTTGTAATAAATTCCAGAGATTTCTTCGTTTCTATTTTTTATTATTTAATTTATTTTGAAGAATTTTTATCTTTATGCAAAAGATGGACATTTTTTTTTTTCTTGTGTCACGTCCATTTGACATTTTAATATTGTGAGAGTGAATTAATTGTTTAGATGAATTTATTAATTTACGAAGAAAATAGAAATTTAAATTTAAATTTTATCTTTTGCTGTTTTTTCTACCAAAATTATTCATAAAAATATTTTCCCTATAATTTATTCAGTTGTAGTTACGATTATTGCTCTATAATACAACAAAATACATCAACAAACTAATAAAATCAATAAAAAAAATCCACAATTAAATAAAGCACTGAAAAAAAAATATTACAAATGATACAAAAATTGTTAAATAATTTTTCTTTTCACATTTTCAAGACTTTGTATTATTCAAGACACATCATCTTCTCACACATACACAAATGGTTGAATTGTTGGGTACCTACTGGGTGGTTGTTAAGTGGTAAAGTACACACACCCGCCATATTCGTACTCTCTTGTCTGTCCTCCTTCATTAGCACTAACAGTGTACCTATGAACATCATTTTCATCTTCATCTTTCTCTTCAATATTTTATATTTTTTTCTCTCTTCATTCCATCATCATTTTTTTTTTTTCCACACTTTTTTTTTCGTGGCAAAGTGCGCAAGAGTCCCAGGATGAGTCCCATATACTTACACATGTATATATATATATATATAGATGAGAAAAAAAAATCCAAAGACCATAAACCCAAGTTCTTTTCTGAGAAATTCCTTTTGCTTATATGTAAGGCGCGAACACCCTGTTTCTTTCTGTATTAACCATTCGCACATGTACATTATTTATGTGTGTGTGTATGTATGTGTGTTTGCAAAAGGATATTTCTGAGGTTTTGATGTTGAAATTTAATGGGGAATTTAGTAAATTTATTCTGGAGAGTGATCAAATAATGTTATGGGTATATTTGTCATGGTGCAGTATTTGTCGAAAAAAAAAGGTGAGATTTAAAATTTTGTAGCGAGGTTAATAATTGTCATAATGAGGCCGTTGTGACGTCATTCGAAAGCTTATACGTTTGTGGTTGTGATGGAATTTGTTGAGTTGAGATTGATCGATTTTCCGTGGAGTTATTTTATGTTGAATTGTTGTTGGTTATAAATGTGGATTGAGCTGTCGAGATAAATGATTGACTTTGTTTGGTTGACTTTGTGGATTCGTGTGGGGGATAAAATTCCAACTTATAGATACCGTTGGAAAGCTTATTTTCTCAGCTTCAATTTAAGCTCTTGACGGTTGATGTGCGATTTTTTTTGACTGTGTAAATAATTAATGAAGTAAAAAAAATTTGAAACTGTTTTTGCAATCAAATTAAAATGGGTAAATTTAACAAATCAGAATTTTTTTTTGTCTGTTACAGAAAAATTGACGACGCAGTCGGACGATTTCAGTAGGAAATTGTATATCTTCGCTGAGAAATCACAGCGATATATTTGCTTCAATAAACGTTGGAAACCCGTCGCTCTGGTAATTAAAAATCAAAACCCAAAAAAAAAAAAATTTCTAGACTTAAACACACAAATAAAATCCCCACAATTTACAGTCTAAACTTTTCCCCATGGCTTGACACTTTGTATCACTTCTAATTTACCAAAATCAATTTTCAAACTTTTCCAATAATCATAACAAAACTGACAATCGTCGGAACTAAAATCATAAACAAATCCCTCGAATTTTTATTTTTCATCGTTCAATTAATCAAAGACAAACAAAATCTCAATTTTAACAGTAATCACAAAAATACTTCTACTTATCATTTTATTCTGCTTTTTTTTTTCATTACAGCCAAAAAAACAGAGAGACGCCATGTGTCAATTTTATGAAACTTACAATGGACCGTATTTGAGGTATCGTAGCGCAGTAGACAGCACTAAATATCTCGGCTTCAATAAGTATGGCAAGCCAATAAAAGGACAACGTGGTCGTCAAGAATGTTTCAATTTTATGAAATACAATCCGAGTTTCAGTATCAATGATCACAATGATTGGATGACTGGTAATGCACCTGGTGATCATCGACGAGATGTTATTCATAGAAAACATCATCATCAACAATCACAACAGCAACAGCAACAGCAACATCAACAACAACGTCAAATTCATCAACAATTATTGTCACACAGGACTAAAAAAAATTTATTACAATCGGATGATAATTCAAGAGATTTAATAACAACACATCGTCATCGACACTCGTCGAATCGATTGAAGCAATCACATGACGAGCTCACTGTTATACCACGAAGACGACAACACAACAGTCGTCTTATTGACATGAGCAAATATTAAAAGCCATTATTTTATTTATTGTCATTCATTTAATTTTCCTTTTTATTTGTCATTTTACATTTTATCGAATTTTCATTCTTCTTTCTATTTGTCAAACTCATTAATTTCTATATTTTTTCTTTTTTTATTAATTTAATTATTAAAGAGGAATAAATAATAAACAAATAAAAGTAAATGTAATAATGGCTTACCGATTCCAAGACTGCCTCTCCTGTGACACACGTGGGAGCCATCCCCAATTTTATTCAGGGGTGAAAATATTAATTGATGCTGTGGATAATAATTGAAAAACACAATCACATTAATACACCTGAATAAAATGATTAATATAAAATTATAATTAATATTGAAATGGATGATGAGATGGGGGAGAAAAAAAATAATAATTGAAATATGCCACACGCGCAATTGTAGTTTTTTGTGGATTTAATAATATTTGCATGATAAATATATATATAAATATGTGTAAACTTGTATGACCATCTTGGAGGGTGGAAAAACATCGCGAGATAAATGAGGGTGATTAAAATAATTAATTAGTTAGAGGTGAAATTTTTTTGAATTGAAAGAACAAAAATTATAAATATTTTGTGTGCGTATTTATTTTTTTAAATAATTTTTCTTCATGAATTTGTTGTTCTTTTTTTCTATTAATTATTAATTGTCGCGACGTTAAATCACCCTCTCAGAATGGTGCCCAAAGTATTTTTTAATTTTTCTATTGAAAAATTTATCGAATGAACAAAAACAAATAAATAAACAAGAAATAAATAATACAAAAAATGAAACAAATATGAATTAATGAAAGAGAATTGTTGTGGGGGATGTTTTTTTTTTTTACTTAAGTTGAGAAAGGGTTGGAAGATGTGGGAGGGTGAGTGGTTTAATGTATGAGAGTATTTGTATTTGTGTGACTGAATATTCTTGCGTTGTTTTTCTTTTTATTGTACGATTGTGTGTAATATAAACAAAACAAAAAAAATAATAATGAAAGAATGTGAACAAAAAATAAGTTGCGATAATGAAACAGAACAACAAAAAAATATAACGTTGAATTTAATCCTTAGGACGCTACTGCAGACTGTATTATTAGGTTATAGGTGAAAAGATAAAACAGAAAGAGAAAAAAATCATGAGAAAATGCAAAAAAATGAAATAAATAAATAGATAAATAAATAAATAAATAACACAATATTGACGCGATGGTAAATTTTGCCATTTCAATTCCCTCAATTACATGAGAAATGATAAAGAGGAAAAAAGAGAATAATCAGAAAATGAAAATGAGGTAAGAAGTGAAAAAAAAAATGGAAAATAGAAACAGCAAAAATGTGCTGCTTAGGTAGCTTTTATTTATTTAAAAAAAAAATGAAAAATTAGGTATAAAATTGTTTAGATTACTAAAAATTTAATGAATAAAAAACAAATATAATTTAATATTGAAGAAAAACATTTTCTTTCCACATTTTCTTTTTTCTCGATTTCATTATTTATAATTATTGGCCTTTTCTTTTTTCTTTTTTTTTTCACTCCAATATGAATTAAATAATTTTTGCTCTCTTATTTGCAGTTTATTTTATAGAAAATTTCTTTTTCTTTCAAATTCCATTCAATTGTTCATTTTCTTTATATTTTCTTTCACTTTCTCGTCATTTTTTCATCGAAAACAAAAAAAATACTCAACAAATTCTCATTATCATTTCAATTATTTGTCGTCGTTCAATTAATTCAATTAATTCAATTAATTCAATTAATTCAGTAGCCCAAATGATAAAAATGCGACAAGTGAAAGAATAAAAAGAAAAAATGAAGAAAGAGCGAAAGGAAAAAGAGGGAAAAACACTCAAAAGGTGAAAGAATTTAAGAATAAAAAAAAAGGAAAAAAAAATATACAAATAATACAAAAAAACGTAAATTCGACGCTTATAATTTAATAACGGACAACTAATATAACGTGTAATGTATTGTATTGTAATAATGGTATTGTAACGCCACGACTAAATGGAAAAAAAATGATAAAAAAATGCAAAAAAAAAAGTACTAAACAAAAAAAATGAATTCATAAATTCTACTCGTTTTTGTATGTCTATTAAGCATGATATCACGCAAAAGACAAAAGTATACTGCGATTTTCTCCCCTCAACCCACCCCTACGATAAATGTTCGTATTTTTCACAAAATGGCCAGCGAAATGCAGACGAAATAATAAATAATTAATTAACAATAGTGGGAAAAAAAAGAATGTGAAGGATACAGAAAAAATAGAATGGAAATGAATTTGAACAATCTCGTAAGGGCTGAAGAACTATCAATAACATTTATAAATAAATAAATGAATGGATGGATAAATAATGTATTCGACAATATGGAAAAAGAAAAAATTTATGTTCACAATCCCTGTCGTTATTAATAAATTATTGAATGAATCATTGAGAATTTAAATAAAAACAAAAATAAGTTGTTCATGTCATCAGTGAATGTTTTTTTCTCCCATTTAATTTATTTAAACAATCCCATTTATTATATTATAATCTTTTTTCTTTTTTATTAATTCTATTTATTTATCTCTATTATACATTCATTAATTGTTGCAATTAAAATTGCAGCGACAGGATAAAAATAAAAACAAATGTGAACATTTAATAAACAAATGAAAATTTGGCCAGAAGTGAAAGAGAAAATTAACAGAATGAAAAAAAACTATAGCTAGATAGTTATAAAAATATATAAATATATATTACAATAAATAAAATGAAAATAATGAACACATTAACACATACACTCACACACAAACACAAACATTTACAATAAAAATATTATATATATAAATGAAAAAAATATGTATGAAAATAAATGAAAAACAAATCGAAAAATTGAATAAAAGACGACGATGTATTGTAAGATATTTAATACTGAAAATAAATTAGGCACACTCGATTAATAATAAATAATAATTAATAAATAAATGAAAGATAATAAAAACAAAAAAAAAGAAAATGACAATTCAATTGTGAGAATAAATAATAAAACCCATGAAATTAAAATATAGAACACAAACTACAAAACATTTTCATTTGCACAAAAAAATATTTCGACAGTTGAGGTCATGATGAATCGTTCGAGTGTAGAAAGTCACTAATTTATTGTCTTCCCCCACTATTATATCTATCCCCCACCCTATTTACGTTGTATGTTTGACAGTCATGTCTGTATGGGTTCCCATATGTACAAGAGTTTGTATTTGTGGTTGTAACGGTCGTTAAATGCCATCGCAGTGACTTAATTAACTCTGACCAAAAATAATAAAACAAAATTATTCAAGATTTTGAATTGGATAATAAAAATAAATAAAAATAAATAAAAAATACACAAACTTGAATTGAAATATCAAACAAGATTGAGCCACGTTGACATTTCTGATGCTCCATAAATTCACATTGAATGAAAAGAAGAAAAAAAGGAGAATTGAAAAAAATATTCTCAATCTCAGATTAATTTTTTTGTCATTTTCTTTTTTTTTCTCCATTTTTTTTTTTTTCGTCTTCTTTTCAGACATTCCGACGCATCGCATCAAACACAGACGAAAAATCAAACAAAATCTCAACAATGGTGAGTTGCTCTCGCAAGTTATTTGCCCTGTGTGAAAGTAAAGAGAAGGGAAAAAAATTGGAGGAAAAAAGAAAAAGGGGGGGGGGACACTCCAATTTCTCTTTTAAACCATTGATTTTTCCCCCCTTTAGTTTCAAGGGGTTCACCAAATAATGTTTTATTTTTTTTCTTAAGAATGAACAAAAAATTGTGAAGAGAAAAAAATGTGTCGGCACCCTTTCACCCATTGCACACTTTGTCGAGTGTTTGATTTTAAAAAAATCAAGCGGTCACGTCTTTGGAACCATTTTTTTTCTCTACATCTTCTTCACTGTGTGTGTGTGTGTGTGAATTTGTGAGTTATAGACAGTGGAAAGTCGAATGGAGCCAACGGAAATTTTTCTTATCGAAGATGTGATCGAGAGCGATTTAAAAATGTGAATTAGTGGAATTGAATTTTAGTTGTGGACACCGGAAATATTCGATTATATAATTGTGTAAATGGTAGTGGGGAAAAAAAAAAGGCTATTGGATTATTTTAAAAGACTTTCACATCGAGAATGAAACTGAAAAAAAATTCCCCATGCAAATAAATTTAATTCTTAATTAAAATGAAAAAAAATGTCACTGAAATGTGATGAATTCAGATAAAAAATTCTTTCACCTTAATCTTCTTTTACTTTTTTTTTCTCTCACAATTTTTATCCCTACCATTTTATACAAACTTTGTTTTATCTTATCATTGATGTCATTTAAAAAAATTCTCTTCTCACAACTCTTGTAATTCACCATAATTTATATTTCATTAAAACAAAAAAAAATTAAACACATTCAACAGCTACTTATGACGATAACAAAAATTATACAAATCGTCGATTTAATTCTTCACTAATGAGCAAAGATAATTAAAACAACATTTGAAGAAGCAGAAGAAGAAGTTATAAAAAAAAATATATTTTAATATTATCGCCAATTTATATTGATAAAAAGGTGTAAAATCTTATCAGACAAAATTAAATAAAATTGAAATCGAAGGTGAAGAGAAATAAGAAATAAAATAATTAACAACTAAATAAATAAACAAATTAAATCTTATCAACAATTATTAATATAAATTCAAGTACCAATAGCAATAATTTAACTCAAACAAATTCCATTCATACAAATAAAAATAAAACGAGCCAAAGTTGAATTCATTTTAAATTGTATTTTTTTTTTTGCAATGGAACTCACAAATATCCACACATACTAACGTATCTATAGACATTGCAGGATTCTCTGACAAATATATATAAAATATACCGGAAAAGAGGATTCCAAACCGGTGGCTCTTTACCTTAACAAATGACAATGAACATCACCAACGTTAGCTCGTAAATAATTCAAACAAAATGTTCCGGGGCCAATTGTGTCTGTTCATCTGTCTCTTTATTCTCTTTTCTCATTTTCCATATAATTGTCAGTTGTATTCTTAACATGAAATATTTATGTGCACATACGGGTGGTCAATATTGCAATAAATCTGCGAATTTTCTTTTCATATGTTGAAATATTTTTTTTACTTTGATTTTTAGTTCATTATTTTATTTTTTATTGATCTATTTATTTTCTTATCTTATTATTTCAAATGTAAAAGTAAATTTAACAATTTAAGAATAAAAATATAGAGCAGATAAAAATTTAATAATATTAATAATTAATTTTGTGCTTTACGAATGATGAAAACGGAAATTTTCCAGACTTTCAGTTGATAAACGAATAAAATTCAAATGCGTCACGTCCCATTCAATTACACTGTCACTACCGTTGGTAATGTGATAAATCAATTTTCGTCAAGTGAAATAATAGAAAAAAAATAATTTGAAGTAAATTTAAAACTGGAAAGAAAGTTAGAAAAATAAATGAATGAAAAGTTATTTAAGAAAAGAAAGAAATGTTGAATTTAATGTAATCAATTTCAATCAATTTACTAAATTCAACAGAAAACGTTTCATCTTTTTATCAATTACATTCCAAACACACACATGACAATATTCATTCACGTGTTCGTTAGCTTAATTCAAATATGGCACAATGCCAAGTTGCTTTCGTGATGAACAAGAGAATCGTTTGCAATCCCTTTTGTTTTTTTCCTATTTTTACTGACATAACGAACGACTGTGAGAACAAAAATCAGTAACGAGATTTTTAACAATCGGTGCTGTATGTAAAGCTAAAAATTATGTAAATTATTAATATTTATAATAATGGAAATCTCTGTTTCAGTAGATAATTCATCAGCAATTTAATTCAAACAATTTTTCCCATTGTCCAAAATCATTTTGATAATTTTTCTCTCTATGAACATCCATTGGATTTAACGAGAATGCATTTTCCACCCCAACAAACCTACAAAATAAAATCAACAATAAAAAATCCTAATTTATTCCTATAAAAAGTGTTATTAAATAAAAAAAAGTCCTACGCTGTTTCTACCACTGCAATATGCACCATCAAAGGGTAGAATTGTGTCTTCAATATCCAATTGCTCATGGCCAACTGTTCCACATCGTAAAGGTCGATCACATTCGCTAATAGGAATTGAATATGCAGGTCGTGATTTCTAAACAAATAATAAAATTTAATTACAAATTGTCTTTGAATTAACTTGATGATGTGCAAGAACAAAACGTAAATGAACAATTAACCTACCACTGTATAATAATCATATCCAAAACATTGACATTGTTTGTGTGCGCTTACGAGTTTAGTTGGACCAGGTGGACGAACAGATCGAGGTTCATTCATTAGAAAACATCGATGTGGATTATACCTAAAATTACAAATGATTTTTAATGCCATCCAATGGTCAAAGTGTCATTAACATCAAAAATTTTGTTATACTTAATAAATGATTTGAATTGTAACTTCTGTTCTTGTGTCCATTTCAAACAGTCGTTGCACTTTGAACTACCTATTTGCATTATGCTATTGCATTGTCCAAAAGGTTCTAATCCACACAAAGGTGAATCGACTTCAATGCCCAGTCTGAAATGAATAAGTAAAACAATGAAAGAAAATTGTGTCTTGTTGATTTGTTGATGAATTGATTGATACTCACGATCGACTGATCTCATGAACTGCAAGAGCAAAATTGGTTTGAGTGCCCATCAATGTGATTGGTATTGCATTGTAGGGTTGGCCATTTTTTCTTTGTTCATATGAATTAAATGTGTAATGTGTTGTTGCTGGAATTTAAATTTAACTCTTTAGTTGTCATAATAAATTAATTTACCTATTGGAACGTTTCAAAAGTATGAAGTTAATAATATTACCAGGTAAGTGTAGATCTCCATTCATAATCGAACGACTGTGAACAGTAAAATAATTTTGATTTGATTAAAAAACGTCTGTAGATTGGCGTTGATTTATTTTGATAATTAATTTCTATTTTAAAATTACCTGGTGAATACAAAAACGTGATCAAATGAATCAGGAGGATAAAATGCTTCATTAATTGATAAATATTGTCTCATTCTTGGAATAAATTCACGTGAATTAAATCTGGTATTGCCAGAGGGATCAAACTGTGCAGAATATTGAAAAATTATTAATAAAATTCTAAATTTAATCAAAACTAACAAATACTCACATTATCAATAACAACTTTTGCAATATTAATGTTCATTGTCACAGATGCGTCATGCAATTGATTAAACATCATATCAACAGCGTTGAAATAAGCAATTAAATTTTCTATTAATTTTTCAATATAATGCTCTGGTCCATATCCTGGTTTGCTGCAAAAATCATATCGACAATTTTGAATCAAATATTATTAATATTTCCTACAGTATAAAATAAAATTTGCAATTTGTTTTACTATAACTCAGCAAAACCACCATCAATAAAGACCAGAATTTCTATATAAAAATTTTGTTTTAATGGATTCCATCTGCGTTTTCTGCTATGGATCTCTGATGCATTTGTCTTCACCAACTGTTTATCAACTTCATCACTAACTGTAAAGACATTTTCAATCAACCACTTCAATGTAAACAAAAAAATTCTAATTATAATAATAGAAATCTTACTGTCCCGCTCATTTTTCTGATGTTCACTTGGTCCTGGTTCTGAATTTGATGAACGCTCAACACTTCCATCCACATTGGCAGCAAATGCTTGAACGGAATTCAGGTAAGCGTCGTAGACAGTTGATAAGGGTTGATTATGTTCAAGTGTAATTGGATTTCTACGTAAATGGATCCCTTCTATAATTTCCAGGTGGTTGCCATCATCGTCAACATAAAATGGCGATTTCCAAACAGTGTAATACAACCCAATGTTACCAGTCTGTAAGTTTGAATGCATAAAAAAGATTTGACTTGTTTGTAATTCAATAGATTTGAATAAATAATTCTAAATAAATTACCAAAGTGCGAGACTTCTCCAGATACATCAAAGCTGAATAGGTTTCTTCATCTTGATAAAACAGAATTTCGCCAGTTGTTTCCATCACCTGTTGATGATATTTGTTTAAATAATTTCAAGTTTTGTTTTATAACATCAAAAAATAAATACAAACATTTGGATGTGGGTAACCAATTGGTGTCACAACAGGCAGGTACTTATTAGCCAAATGTTGAGTTTGTTTTACCAAATTTAATTCTATTTCTTCACCAGTTTCATATTTTATTTTTAATTTCAGTATCAATGGCATCCTGTCGATAGACCGTTTTGACCGACCTAAATTCATTATAATTATCAAGTGAGTTATTAAATTTAATATTCCTCTAACAATAGTAAAAATTAATGACAAATATTTACCCAAGTGGTTTTTAGTTTCATTTTTCATTGAAGTTTCGTACGTTGGTAAAGATCCACTTGCAACAGAGTTTATAAACATCAATTGCATAAAAAACCAACTTAAAGTACAAAAAATTGGAATAACTTTCGACATTTTAGCGTTAAAATTTATTAGAGACTGAAAATTGGACGAAGAATTCTCTTCTTATCATCTCAGTTTGATAATTATTATGCAACCTTCAAACCAGCACATCCAATCATCTTCTTCCACATAAAATTACGCATTTAAATGAGAATTGAAAATTTCATTATCTATTTACATATAAAAAAAACATCGAACGATCCAAAATTGACACAGCTGGCAAATTTTCGACATCACGTCTAATCTCTCAAACAAATTTCCAAAATTCTTATGAAATTTCCAACCATTTGTCAATTCTGATTATCAATTTAATTTAAAAACTACGTCAGCACATTATCAAACATTAAATTCATGTCCAACTGCACATTCTTTTTACTAAAGTATCTCTTTTACATACGTGACATCTCCTAACATAATTTTTTTTCACTCAGTTCAACAGTTCAACAGTAATATAAAAGCAAAGGAGTAGCCAGATCCACCAAGATTATTCAAATCCACAACATAACGACGTGAATTTACCAAATACTTCCTTTCCTCCATCTCTCCATTCGCAGATGGTCTTATCATTGCAATCCACTGCGCCCTACTTTAAAAAAAAAAATCCTCCCACAACACAAATAAAATTCCCTTTCATAAAAAAATACGTGGAATTTTTATAAGTCCACAATTCCGCTTTTATCATCACACTGAACAAAAAGTTCTTCTCCAGGAAATCTTTCCATGTAGTAAAGCAATTTTACCAACTCTAAAAAATAATTATAAATAATTAATTAAATGAACTGCAGTAAAATGATGTAAAATAATTTTTTTTTCATAATTTTGATTGGTATTTTATGCTACCAGTCATCTATGTGGTATGTACGACACGTGCCTGAAGTGTTCAGACATACTTGTGACACGTCTGTCAATGTATGAGGGAGAGTAACAGAGATAGATAGAGACCCTTGACCTCGACGACCCGTCAGGGTGTCGTAAATGCGGCGCTAGGTGCTTATACAGATTCGAGAGATTATTAACGGCACTATCCCATTATCCAAGTCGTAAGCATTTCCCTCGTGTAATCACGGATGCTATTCAGCAGCAAATACCATTCCTGTATAGCCAAAATTACATTTCTTATTCCTTTATTTATAGGTATGAAGGGGGTGAATTATGATATATTAAGGGATGTTGAAACAACTGAAAAACTAAAAATATAACACAAAAATTTATTTACATCACTTCAAAGCCATCAGCACGATGTGTGAGGTCCTTTCAAGTCCAAACACGTTCAGGCTTTGTTTCAGCTTAACGAACTCTTGTTAATTTTATCCTCTCTCCACCTTTTTTTTTTTTGTTTATTCTTTCTTGCAAATCCATATAATGTTTCATCTCCATTTAACCTTCCAGTTCACAATCATTCTGAAATGTAAAACCGAATTAGTGTCCGGTTGTGTTTAAATATAAAAATAATCTTACGCACATTTAAACCCAATCAACTAACCGCAATATATTCACAATATTTATCGTTCACATTAACAGCAATCCAATGCAACAATTAATATTAATTATAAATATATTATAACAACTGTATAATAAATGTTTTGAAATTAATTTTACAACGTAAAGATTAAATAAATTCTTTGTGCAAAATATCATTGACGACATACATACATATATATATATATATGTAATGATAATTGTGGAATGTGAATTGCCTAGTTGACGAAGACAACAGTCATTGATATATTGACAATTATTAAATTAACAAATACCAATTTGTTTTTTCTTACATTTATTTATACTCTATTATTGCTATGACTATAAATAATTATTTCTGTTTCTCTTTGTTGTTATTTTTCCTTTTATGTTTATGGACAAAAGTGCGAGTGAGAATGATGAGCCATTGAGTTATATATCACATCAAATATGATGACCGTGACGTGTGCCTGGATGGTTTGCCTTGGACCACATAATCCTACGTGTGATGAATACAATCTATTATATGTAATAAATATGTCGTGTAAAGTGCGTGGATAATTACAAAGCGGTTAAGATTGTGTGTAAGTATGTATTATTATACAAAAGACTTTTATGTGAATATTTGTGATGCATATTAAGAAAAATATTGATTTACGTGTGACAATGAGCAATAGATTAATGCAAATGAAATAGTATATGTCATTGTTGATAGATTTTCATTTAATTTAAATAAATGATGCGTAGAAAAAATTATCATTTTAGTGTGTTGATACAATATCGACGGATAATAAGATAAATTTCTATATTATCGACTAGTGGGAATTGATATGAGATGGTAAAAAAGGTTGTGATAATTATTGTGAGATTATTATAGGTCGATATGAAGATTTCGTGCAGATTTCTGTTTTATTTTAAGTAGTAAAATTATCTAGAATTTGTTGGTAAGTAGAAAATGTTGTTTGAATTTTGGGGTGGAAATTATTGATTTATTGGAGAAGGATAAAGGGGATGAATTTGATAAGATTAATTAACAATTAATAATGAAAAATTGTTTGTTAATTTATTGTTTGTTGGATTTAGGAAGAAAATTTAATAAAATTGTGAAATATCCTCTCGTTATTTATTTTTCTATAAATAATTGAGTTGATTTTGGGGTGAATAAATAAATATTGATGGTTAAATTGTGAAATATAATACTGTGGGTGTGTAAGAAGAGATTATTGCGGTAATCAGCAGATGTTAATGCGCCTGAAAGAGCATGTGAATGGGAAATACAATAAGGGTACTGGTATTAAATTGAAGGGGGGTTGTAAAAAAAAAAAACAGAGTGGCGTTATTATTCATAAACCAAATTCGAATGAAGCAAAATGTGTGATGTTATCTTTTGAGAGCTGTCAGTGGAATTACTCCCCTGAATTGCTCATATCAAGTCCAACCCCCTTCTCGAAAATAGAGAAGAAAAAATATCAACGCGTGCGATGTTCATCCCCCTCATCAGACAATTTGGTTTATATATATATTAATGTTGTGAAAGTTTTAGATAAAGAAAAAAAAAAATTTGGGATGTTCTAAAAGTCTTTTGATCTAAATATTAAAATATGAAAAATTTATATAATGAAGAAAATAATATAGTTGGAAAATTCCATGAGAAAAATGTTTAAATCCACATTTTTCATCCCTTTGAGTAATTAAACAATTAAAATTCACATTTTCCATCCCTTCAAGATTTTAAACAATAAAAATTCACATTTTTCATCCCTTTGAGTAAATAAACAATAAAAATTCGCATTTTTCATCCCCTTAAGCATTCAAACAATTAAAACTCAAAATTTTCATCCCTTCTCGTATTTAAAAAATAAAAATTCACATGCCAAAATCACCCTCCCCTTCACAACAAAACCAATTCAAACAAAAAAAGAAATAAAAAATTCTTTCTTTCAACGTTACACAAAACCACCACCTCATATTTTGTTTCTTCAAATTAGTTTCATATTATAAACCTCAACATATCACAAAAAGTAACAGAATAGCCACGAGTAGCTCTCCCCGAGGCTAAACATCAAAAATTTACATTGTAACACACGCGCGTGTGTGTACATACATAAATTCATCATAGAAATAATAACAGTAACATTAATAATATATATATATACAAAGCCGCGAATATTATTTTGTATCGTTTCCCGCGCGCGTTATTTTGCGTTTGGCTGAATAGAAATGTCACGTGCGAGCACTATTGCCACGTGGCATCCAATCTAAATCTAATAACGCAAACAGCCTCACAATAACATACACTATACACTATGATGAAATATATATCGTTTGCTTCTATGGGACAACATAAACGCTTGTATATACAATAGTGGTAACAAGACACCATGTGAACTAATCGTTTCCAAGTGGTTTCAAACATATCCTGTTTCGTTATTCATAAATTTATTATAAAAGCTCTTTGATAAATTGTTAATAATGACAATATCATTTCTGATTAAACATAGAAATACAATTTTAATTATCCTTAATTTTTTCCAATTAACTCATTAAATATTAAACAATAAATTACTGAACAATCCAATTGTTAATTTAATTTTACTTACCCTCCACCATTTTGTTACACCAATACATCACTTGAATTCGCACCTTAACAATAAAATAAAATAATAAATATTTATATAGTTAAATAAATAATAAAATTTGTTTTTTAAAAATTGTTAAGTTTAATTTTATATTAATATACATACGTCAAATGTGTGTGTGAATTCTTGTGTTTGTGTGTGATATTTTTCCATTTCTTTATCATTTTGTTTTCCATTTTTCGTTATACAGAGTAGCAGTAAAATTCTGCGAGAATAAAAGAAAAAATATCGATAAAACGAATTAAACATTAAAATAATAATAGTTACAATGATTAAAATAATTCAAATATTAATAATAATGGCACAGATTAATTGGAATATTTTTATATATAGAAAGAAAAAGTTAATTATCAATTTTTTACTGATAAATATTAACATCACAATGAGATAGTTGAATTATCTCAACGATATGCAGGAATTTATTTATATACATATATATATTTATATATATACATATATATATATAAATAATTATTCATTCTTCATTTGACAGGATTAATGTAATTTTTATTTTGTTCATGTCATTAATTTTGTTTTAATATTTTATCGTATACTTTCGTGGTGGTGAATTCGGTATTTGGACACTGTGTTGATTTATCATTTCTCTTTCGCTCATTTAAACAATTTTCTTCTTTCATTTATAACATTTTGTTTCAATTATTCATTATTAATTGTTATTCGTTTTTTTATTTTCATTTCCTATTTACCCCGATACTTTTATTCTTCTATTACATTTTTATTTAATTATTTTATTTCTCATGTTGTCGTTTTTCCTCTTTATTTTGTTTTTCAGTATTTCAATAAAAGCTGTGGGCATTGTTATTCAACCTATTCAAATATTTACAATTATTTGTTGTATTTACTTATTAATTAATCGTATAATCTACAAATCGTGTCTAATTTTGTTTATTTATTATTTATTTCCTTTTTTATTCTTTTCGCAATTTATTTAAATATTTCACTTCGTTGGAGTTTGAAAAATTCTTATCAATTCTTTTCCTTTTGTTTCATTTATTAATTCGTATTCTAAACTTATTGATTGATTAATTAATTCAAAGTTACTTTTTTTTCTTCAGTTTTCCACCCTTTTTTTTTCATCCCTCTAATTCGTCATGTTTTTTGTACATCGCAACAATTATTTACAAATAATATACAAATTACAATATTTAGCATTTTAATTATTCTCCATTTTCTTTTGTTGTTTCTTTTCTTATTATTTATATTTATATATTTATAATATAAATTACAATCAATTTGATACGTCGATGTTTCTATTTTTCACATTTATCATTTTTATTTTTCTGTAAAGAAATATTGTGAATTTTTTTGCATTTTATATATTAAATTTTTCAATATATAGAAATTGTTTCTGTCTGTTTTCATTTTATTCACTTCAATATTTATTTTTTTCTTCGTCTTCTCTTTTATTTATTTTTTTTTCTTTCTTTCATTCATTGATATGCGATATGTCCATTTCTAGTATGTGAATTTCTCTGTTTTACCTCTCAATTTTCTTCTCTGTTTCTCTCAATGTACAAGAAAATACAAATAAAGAAAAAAAGAAAAAATATTCTCAACCTTTCTTGGCTGTATAAAATATTGAAGGTTTTGCCTCAAGGTCTTTCGTGTGCTCTTTATACGGACAAGAGACATACAAGTAGCCACACATATACATTTATATATATATATATGTTTATGGGAAAAAAAGAGAGGGGTACACCATAACGCTTTTAAGAAAATGTCTGGCATTTTCATAGAGTGGACAAAAGTGAATGGGAATGAATGATGAAATATTGAGAGTTAGAGAGAAAATAAAGAAGTAAAAAAATTGATTTGTTCAATAATTTTCCTCATTTCTTTCCTAAATTTTTTTTATTTTCCCTCCCTCCTATGTTACGATATGTTTCATTCTTTTGTTTATTGATTTATTTTTGTTGTGAATGCCAATAAAAATTATAGAATTTAATTTATCTAATTCAAAGTTTAGACCGAAAAGAAAAAATGTGATAAAAATTCTGTAGTTTTATTCAGCAACTTCCCAAGTGCTTTTTTTTTTTACACTCTTCTTGCTCACGTTATCATTCCAACGATAACTAATCCCCCTAATCCCTTCACCAGAAAAAAAAAACCAATACAGGAAATAACCGCTCACGATTTACATTCACAATTTTTAATCTCCAACAAATCAATTCATCTTTGGTTCTCACGATCCAATTCCACTCACTCTCATTCCAATAATAAAAATCATCTCCACACCATAAAACACAAATCTTTTTCCACCATATCAGACAGTCATCAACACAGTCAATAAAAAAACACCTCAATCATCATCAAAATTCCAAAATCAATTTGTCTTCCACAATTCTTCCATCATTCCCAATCTCTTCATTAACATAAATTCCACAATTGCCATCCACAAATAACCAAAATAAAAAATCATAATTGAATAACTTTAGTCCATTTGTAAATAAATAAAAATTCAATATCAAATAATATCAGAAGATTCAGTAACATCCGATGACTCGTCGTACTATTTGCTCGTTGATGATTGCAATGGACTTGGTACAGTTGTATATCCCTGATTGCTGCAGGTTGTTGGTAACATAAACGGGTTCATGTTGAATGGTGATCCAACCATGTCTCCTATCCCTGTAACATGGCCACTGTCGATTATACGGTTAGTCTCTTTGGTTCTAACATGAAACGCTTTGGCATTTACCAATAAATATAATTCCAACTTTGTTGATTCAAACATGAAAGAAAGAGATAAATAAATAAATATATATATAAAGTGTATATTTATATATATAAATAAAATGGTATTACAAGCAGAGATAATAAGGTTGCCCATGTGGTCTTACACCAAGAGCCAAACCATAACTGGCACGTTACGAGGCATCGTCAATCGTTCAGTTGGACACGTGCCGGCGTAACTACTAACTGCCCTGACGACAGAAAACAAGATTTACGGCTTTAACAATCGGGGCGCAAGTATAGAACTCTATAACCGATCCCAACAACTACTGGAACCTTAACGAGCTCTCGCAAATTTATTCGAAATGTGTGGATACAAGTTTGTGATAGATTTTGTTTTCTTTTTCTTATTTTATTTTTATTTCTCATTCATTTCTTTCTCTTGCAGTTATGTAATATGAATTAGAATTGGATTATTGATGAGAATGTCTGTTAACTGTTGATGTTTAAGATTTTATTTGGAGATTAAAATGGAATTGAATCTTTTTTTGATTTTGTTATTAATTCACATCCAAGACTTTGATTTATAAAATTCCATATTTGATCAGATTTAAAAATATTACAAACTCGAACTACGACAAATTGGAGTTGACTTGGTCTGCAGTAAATTGTCAAGTGGATTTTTTATTTTTAATAGCAAACGGAAGCTCATTAAATTTATATTTATCTAAACAGATGCCGAATTGAAATTGACCATTGATGGATTTGTATTTTTCCAATTCATTAAGTTCACACGCTCTATTCTGTTTTTGCATTCTTTCTTTCAACAAATTAAAATTATTAAACAACACAATATTAATTATAAATATTTATCTCTCTTTCTTTCGATGAACAAATGAATTTATAAGATGTCAGAATAATTAAAAATATTTCATGCACTAAAATGAAGAGAAAAAATGTTTTTAATTTCAATTTTATACCGTGAAATTATTGAATGATGTAACAAACAATTGGGCGTTTTTTTTTTTATTATAAATGGATTCTTTTGTCTGTTTGTTTTGTTATTTATTTATTTATCTATTTATTTATTGAGCGGCTGTTGCGAGATGGTGCTGTGTGGACCAGTGCGATGGGACTGAGGTTGTTGGTGGCCGGACAACGGGGGCGAATGCACTCCCGTCCCCGGACGAATAGAAAATGCCATATTGTTCGTGCGCTAAAACGATAAAATTACAAAAGAATAAACAAAAGAAATAATAAAATGGTTTTGTAATAATAATGAAAAAGAAAAAAAATTGCATGCAATGATAAATGATTTCTATTTAATTTTATTCCATAAAAAAAATTCTGCAGGACAATTATAATTAATTAATTTAATTTCACTTTCATCAAAAGACAAATTTTAATTTTGATACAAAGCGCAATAAAACAAGCAAACAATCATACAATAACCAAAAAAAAATTCATTCTATAATTTTAATTCAAAGAAAAAACAGATTGAAAATATTTTTTGTTCTTTCTTTGAATGAATTATTAACAGTAGGATTTTAAGGGATGAAAACTAAGGGTTTGTAGATAAGGGTGGTGGGAAAAAAAAATACTTACGAGATGTATAAAATGTCGGACTGCCAGTGTAAGGATTGGCGACAGAATAACTTCCACTTGTGCTATGACTGTGTGGTGTACTTGCAGAACTACCGCAATAACCACCACTGCTAACCACCCCCCTTGGGCTTACACTACTGCTTTGTCTGTAACTGTCAGCGCTGCCACCACCATCACCTCCACCACCTCCACCGCCACCTCCTGCGCTCACTGAGCCACCGTCTAAAAATAGAAACCTGCCCGGTCAGAGAGACAAAACCCAAGTGAGTATCCCATCGCTCTTCAAAAATTGCCTAATATTTTCCTTCAACTAATCATCATTTATATTAACAATTATTTCTAATAAATAAACAATCTAAATTGACAATAAATAAATGAAGAATCTAGTTGGTATTTAAAATCCTTCATCAGTCCAAATTTGAATTTAAAAATAAATTATTGTCACATTCCAATGAAGGTTCCAATCAATTGTCAAATAATTCTTTCCTTTTGAAATTTAATTGATAATTGATAAAACATGTTCATACCGTCTGTCCACTTGGCAGCACTGCCATTTTCTTGCACCGTGACTGCTAATTGACCTGTATAAGAATTAAATGCTGTATTGGTGGTGGATGTAGGCGGTGCTGGTGGATGACTTGAACCAGGACTTCTTGGTGCACCTGGTATTGATGAATTGCCAGCTCGTGGCATATTATAAAGTGCTTCTGCTAAATCAGCAGCGCGTTTTAATATTATTTCTTTTGGTAATTTTTCTGGATCACCTGAATGTCTTGGTACTAATCTTTGTAACCTATCAAACCCATACGCAATTGTTGGTTCATTTAACGCTGCAACAAAAAACGAATCATCATCATCAAATACCTTTTCATTATCATTAAAAATAATAAGAAATAATTTATTTAATTACTCACAAACATAAACAAAACGACCTGGTGATCCTTTGCAAAATTGTTTGCTTTTATATGACAACGTTACTTCAACAACTCCTGGTGCTTGTCGAGGTGGTGTTTGAACTTTAATTGCATGATCTGTAATTAACTGCAACAAGAATTTTAAATAATTAATTAATATATCAAACAGTTTAAATCAATTAATTTACCAGTCAGTAAATTGTCTAGTTGATGTTTTATCAATTAGAATTGATGATTCTTACCTCACTCCAAACCAACATTGATCCAAAAACAACTTGAAGACCATCAAAGAAATGTTCTCCAATAATAATAACTGTCGAACCACCTGACGTCCAACCTTCACTTGGTGATATTGCTTTTATACATGGAGTTTGTAATGGCAATGCAGGATACAAACCTAAAAAAATAAAATAACGCAAAAGAAAAAATTATTCATCATTTCTCCCAAAATACAAATAAAAAAATTCCTCTTCATCAAACTCCCCTCAATTCTTCACATTCTAAACAATTGTTTAAACATAAATAAATAAAAGCAATTGTTTCATCCCTTAACTAAATTCATCCCTAAATTTTCTATATTTCCAATTCACTCAATAAATTCCCCAGAATTTTAGCAATGGTACAAAGAAAAATAGAACGAAGGAAATGAACAAAAGAGAAAAGGTAAAAAAAAGCAAAAGAGGGATAAAGTCAGAGATATACCAAGAGTCAGTGAAGGGTTATATAACACACGCGATCGGGAGGCCAAGCCAATGTCTCTGCTTGAAATTTATAACCCAATGATATCATTTTGTACCCCAACGAAAAGCCAAACCACCACCAACTGCGAGTTGGATGCCTTATACAATTTTCTATCTCACTCGTGCTTGAATAGTAAAATGCGCACGACCAACCCCTGTTTGTGCACACTATAAATGTATACCTGTATATATATAGTATGAAACCACCCCCGTACACCAACCGAGTGGCTGACATCATGTTATATTGCCTTCAGTGATGCTCAAACACTTTCTACTGTTGCTAGTTGTATATGTCATGGATATGAACGTTGGAAAATAAATCACAAGCGCTTAACAGAAGTGTTGTGTTCAGAGGGGTATGAATGAGTAGAATATACACATAAATGCCATTTTTTTTAGTGTCACTTCTAACTTGATATTTTTACTTCTTATTTCTTTATTCCCTTACAATAAATTAATTCAATTCCACTGCTGAATTATTTTTCACCATTTCTAAAGTTTATTTATCAATTAACAACAATTATAAATACTTTCTTTACTAACTAAATCATTTTCTTTTTTAAATTCCTAACTTTTCATTCATCAATTCATTTACAAATGTCAATTTATTTATTTTTTAAATTCTAATTATATTTATAATTGTTGTTGGACTTGGAAGTCACATTGGTGAAAATGTAGAACGAGTCCAATGGGAATATTGCGTATAATGAGCTTCCCTACATTTCGGTTAACCTACTAATTTGGATTCTCCACTGGGACCATTGGTATTTATTGCGTGTATACCTGGAACCACCAACGAAGAAAGTCACTAAATACGCAGTGCACGATTACAACCGCACGTTTTACCAACCTTATTCAATACATAAATGTTTATACACTTAAACTATTCAATTTAAACACGACCAAGCAAAAAAAGATTGACAAATAAATCAACAAATCATTTAATCTCCAATCAAATTAAATTCATCATCAATTCAATAATAAAATTCCTGATTTGTTAACAACCAGAATAAACTTCCAATTGGTAGGAAAAATAAATAAACAAAAACCATTTCTCAATAATCCAAAGAAATGAAAACAAACCAGTAGAATAATAATAAAAAAAAAACCTACACCTCATTGGTATGCTGCGTTTGAATGTTAACCATTCTACCAACGTTGGCAAGAAGTAGTGACTGTGATGGTGGATGTAGAGAGATCTTTTCTTTCTCTTCCTTACTATTACCATCACCAACCAACACCAACATCAACGTTTTTACTCTTGTCATGGTGGAGGAAGTGGAAGAATACGAAAAAGGGGGATAGGAAAGCTATGGAAAGTAGGATTGGGTAGACTTGAGGCAGGAGTGTGACTTCAAGATAGCTTAAACTTAGCATTCACAAACCAACGTGAACAGGGAAAACCCAAGAAACGCGAACAAGACTAGAGAGAATACGAGATCGCACCACCACCATCACCACCACCATTCAACGTAAAAAAAAAGGCATCCTGGCAATTTTGCGCCCTGTGTCTTCTGCATTCAGACAAAGGAGATGGATCCAACGCAAAAGGTTGTCTTGCTATGTAAGAAAATGGTTTGGTATTGGATATGGGATGAAAAAAGTGTAGAGGTTGAGGAATATAAGAAAGAATCAGCCGAGTTGAAAAATAGGAAAAAAAAATATACCTTCACTTGGTAGGAATGTAGAGGAAGAAAGACAAAATGTCTTCTTACTCCCTGCCACACTTTCACCCCCATTGATTTACATCTTGTCTTGGATGGTGAGGGAGTTGGGCTGGTTGGGTTGGTAGAAAAGGGGAGTTGAGAACGATATTCAGCCGTTTGTATGCGCGGCCGACGCCAAACTTTGCTGAATTGCCCTATGACTCCTTATATTCCCTCTCGTATCAAGTTTCTTCCTTTTTTGGTTCCTTTTTTTTTTTTGGAGCTCTTTCTTTATCTTTTATTCTCTCTTCTACATAGACATCCGTAGCACTTGGTGGATTTTAAGAAATGGAGATGAGGTGGAAGACTTTGGTTTTTTATTGGTGTTGGTGTGACATATAATATATAAGAATGGAGAAAATCTAGTTGGAATAATTTGCTACTGGAGAATTATATATGGATGTAGAAAATGGGTTTGGATTTCGAGTGATGTTAAGGGGTAAAGGGAAGAATTGAAGATCACGCCCCTGTTGTCGTCAGACGATTTTACCCTCATCGCCCAATTTCGAAAAGTTTGACGTTCAACAATTTGTCAAGGACGAAAGTGAGATAGGAAAATAGGGAGGTTGGGGGTGGATGTGATTGTGTGAAGGTCGATTTAAGGGATGCACACAAAAATGATGAATTTTCATGAGGATATTTTTAATAGGGGTGAGAAAAATTCTTCTGAGGTTTTTATAATTAATTTTAGTCATTGAGAATATGGAAAAAATGAAAATTAAATTTTGTAACAATGGGAAATAATAAAATTATAAATATTTTCATTTATTTTTGAAAATGAAAATTAATTGCTCAAACTTGATTATCATATGAAATAATCACCTCTGTAATGCATCATTCCGTCTGCGGTGCAGTAAATCAATTCTGCGAACACACCGAAATTTATTTAATTTTTTTCATATGAATTTATTTTTTTTAAGTTTTCCAAAAAAATTATTCTCCATTTCTGTTTGATTTAACACAAAATAATGATAAATATATGGTGATTTCAGTGCATTGCGGATAAGCAAGTTTAAGCAAATTAATTAATCAAATTTGAATTTGCAAAAATTATTTGGCTAATTCTCTTCATCATTGTCTTTGTGGTATTTATCTTTTCCCTTTATATTAAATAATAAAAAAAATTGCGAAACAATAAAAAATTACTCACTATTATATTCACCATGATCGCTTGGGTCAAGTCGTTTCGCTCTACGTCCATGTTTACTGTTATTATGAACAAACATATTGTCAGATACAGCCAAAAGTGGTCCATCAACTCCAACTTGCGTTGAAATTATCACCTGCTCAAAGAGAAAAAAAAAAATAGTAAATAAATATAAATACAAATAAATATTAATGATAAATTAATTTAATACAACATGAGGCAGATTTTTTTCTTCTTCTTCATTCTAAATTATAAATTCGCGTTCGTTCAAAGTTTATATTGGTTTATTCAGTGATTTCATGAATTGACCAGTCGACTGTGACTCACTGAAAAATGAATGAATTGCTAGGGAATTTTTTTTTCCTCTATTTCTCTCCCTCAATGTTATTTTACTTTATTTTTCTTCATTCTTCCTCTTTTTTCGTTCACATGAGTTCACAAGTTTCCCCTCGAATTGAGAGGACGACGACAACGATGGGAGAATGAAGAGAGGAAGGGAGGATTGTAAAACCCCATGGCGAGTCAAATAATGTTTTACCAAGTTGGCACTGGGCAAAGCGTGGCAAGTGAAATTTTAATTCGCAACTTTTGGCAATAAGCAATTCCGGAAGAGATTCGGAAGTGCGATAAATATTTTAATTTTCCCTGTGGTTTTTTTCGTCATTTATTTTCTATTTTTCCACTAAACAAATTCAAAAGTGATAAACTAGAGGGTGAAATAATAATAAATAACAATAACAAATAAAATAAAAATATAAAAACATATTTTATTGTCTGTAATTTTTAATTTTTAATTTTTCATTCTTTTTTTTTTTCGTCAGTAATTTATTTTTTAATTTTGTCTTTTGTATTTCGCGAGGGTGAACACACTGTTGTATAAGGGTGTGTTTGTGTGTGTGTGGGGGTGTCGTTGTGTAATATAAGGGGATGAAAGTTAGTGTGGATAGAGTGGAAAGAAGATAGAAAGAGAAAGTGTGAGAGTGAGTAAGTGAGAGGGATGATTTAAGGGTAGTAGAAAGCGGTGATGCTGTGCTGAGCTAATTGCCAGCCCCTGGATTACAAGTCTCTTGCGCATGGGGCTCTCAACTGCCGACAATGTTGTTTTCGTGGTTGGCAAATGTAAAAAAAAAAAAAGAAAATAAAAACAAATGGAAAATAAAAGAAAATTTTCATTCAAGACTTTCCGAGGGGTTGGAAAATTTGTTCTTTTTTCGCCATCTTTGTTTAATAATATTTCAATTAAATTTAAACAAGAAAATAATTTATTTACTCACTTGAAATCGTCTCATATCCCTGGGATTTCCAGCATTTTTTAAACAATTTTGATTGCACTTGAGGAAAAATTTGAGAAAAAATCTGAAAGCATGGAAAGAAATTTATTATTTTAATAACATTATTAATAATACAATATTGAAGTATTAAATACAATTAATAGGAAAATTGATACAATAATTAATTGATTAATGTTCGACGAATTGTTGAGCGTAGGTTAAACGGTTGACAATGTGCTTAACGCTCTTCAGCACGGAGCGGAACTTAATTAGACGAGCGAAACCGGCAACTGGGAAAAGCTCGTCTTGAATACTGCATAAGCCAATCGGAGGCCGTTCTCACCCCCCTTACAACTGTCGGATGGTTTCCCCCGCGTTGTTGGTTCCATACCTATGTACTGTGTATATTATTCAGCATTTCTCTAGATTAAAGCCCGGCCACGCTTACCTCGACCTTTAGGACTGGTAACATAGGCAGGAGGGGGAGGGGATTGAAATGGTTAGGGTTGCATGTTACTGCAAATATCGTTGCAACCCGTTTCTATTGCCACCAACCCTTCAATAATAAACAATCGATTGGAAAATTTTTATTTTAACATTACGATGTTCAATATGATTTTTTTTTTATGGATTTTTCAGGGGGTGGATGAGGGGTTGGATGATATTTATATAGAGAAGAAAATAGGGATTGAAAAAAAGTTATTTGTTTAAATATTTTACCACCCCCCCAAATAGATATTGAAGATATTGGAAATTATTGTGAATTTTCATTTTTTTTTTTGAGTTTCAAGGGCTGTAGTTTCTATACTGTTCGTCGGAGGTATAGACATATAAAAATGAAATTGTAGAGAATTTTATAACGAATAAAATGGTGGTTGTTTCATAATTTTAGGATGAATGCACAAGAAGTAGTGAATGAAAATGTGAAAAATATCCCAAATTCTAGTGAATTTCGATAATTTTTGGTTTTTAAATTTTTATAAATATTCATTTACATGAATAAATTATTGACATCACTTTATCACAAACGTCAAAATACAGATAAAAATATTTATCCCAATAATTCAGAATCACTCTTCACCCAAGTTATCACCCAATCACCAAAGACAGAATATTTTCTTCAACTCAACTTAAATCTCTTGTCTCATCACCATTTTTTTTCTTTTCCACCCTATCCAAAGTAACAAACACACACACACACACACACACACACACAAATTCCCTCCTATACACGACATTTCGTCTGTCACATTTACCACTAAAGATAGACAGTTGAAAATGTGTCGACAGAGTAGACTGAATTCACATGGAAAAAAAAACGTCTCAAAAAAAATATATATATATAAATAAAATAAGATAACAAAAAAAAATAACAGAAAATGTACATTTTTACAGACAAGAAAAGCCGACGGCGCAATTTTCATGAATTATGTAAAAATATCGGTGAAGGTATATTGAATTCGGGTGAATTTCAGAGGGTGTGCCGGATGCGCACATTTGTGAGTCGGTAGATCGACTCTAGGCTTTTTTTTTTACAGTAGAGGGGTGGTTGTTGATAGTGGGAGTTGTAGAATCCGCGAGATATGTAGAAAAAAGGTAAAAAAAAAAAAAATAGTAGCAGGAAACAATCAGGATACCAAAAAAAAAAGAAAGAAATGAGAAAGAGGAGTGAAGAGTATAAGCTTCACCGACGCGCAACTGGAATATACAAGAGGGTGGATTTTTTTTTTAACAGGGTAGGCCTTTCCTCCCTTGGGACGCCATTGTCGTATTCCCTCCATACGCACTCAGTACACAACGATCCAACAGCTTCAACATTGGAAAAATCAAACGCATGCCAACATATAATGTCTATTCTTCATTTATTTTTTCTTATTTATTTTTATTTTCCCCCTTTTTTTTCCTTCCTTCTCCTACCTCATCTTCACCCTGATCAATTCTATCATGATAGGGATGATAAAACAAGAAAGAAAAACACAAAAAACTTCTACTTCATATGCGACATAAATTTATTTTGCATGACAATCAAATGATCAGATAATTTATTTCATTTCTCATTTAATTTCCTTCCCCTTTTTTCTAAAAATCACTTCAGGTGTTCATATTTATATTTATCCAATTCCCTTTCACTATTTTCCAGTTAATAATAAACCATTCAAGTAAAAAAAAAATTGATATAAATAAATAAATGACTGAATAATAAAAAAAAAGACTAAGATTGTATTCAATGGCGTTAGATGGGTATTCAAAGAGCCATTGTATATACAAGGCTTATCGAAGTGGATGATCGTATTCCACGTTAGATATCTTACAATGTCTGTGTGTATAGTTCTATCGTGTTCAAAAGCATTACATACAACGTCTCTGCCAAATAAATATATATATATAAACTAACAGGAGTAGATAGAAAAGATAGACAAAAGTAGAGACAGACAAAGGTGCAGGTTTAAACACGTTAAATCTTGTTTTCACCATCCAAATGCAATAGACAACAAAATACGATTTGCATTGTCTCATTTATCTTTAAATTCAATTGAGTATTTCATTTTTCTCTTCACTCTTGTCCAATACAACACAATAAATAAATAAATAAATAAACATTAACAATTGTCATTGATTTCTAAATAATTTTGTGTTATTTTTCTTTTACTTTTTCCCATTCAATTTTATTTAGTAACTGACACAAAAAAGTCTAATGATCAATGACATTCACCTCGCTTGGTGTCATTTCGTTACTGTGCACACCCCTCATATATTGGCTGTTAAAATAAGGGTAGGGGGTGGGATATATCTAATGGATTGTGTTACTGACTGATTCAAATGCGAAACTGGATTTTGTTCGTTGCATTGAATGAATATACATACATATATAAAATAGAGGAGGGTTATCGTCTATCGATAGTCCTGGATCGTTTCACTCGCGAGAACGCGTTAGTATCTTATAGGGTCGATTCTCTCTCTTTCATTCATTTTTTTTTTTTCGCCCTTTTCTCCTACACCGAATGAAACTCAATTTTACTCGTAGTCTATTAGATTTTTCTTCCTTACGTATCTCACAAACTCGCTTTGCTTCGTTTTATTATATGGAACGTCTAAACTCTGTACAAAAATGCCATTTCGTATTTTGTCGCTTTTAGTTATTTACAATAGGGCACAACGACACTTACAAAAATTTTCTATCACATTCAATCGATTTAATATTTTTTTGTTTGTATTCGACAGATGTTCAATAAAAAATTATTCCAATGACTATCAGTACATAAATAAAATTGATAAATGATTAAAAAATATATACATGTATATATGAAGAGAGAAAAATAGATAAATAAATAAATAGTTTTGTTTTATACATAGGCAATTGTGAATTGGTACATGGGCACAAACAAAACTCGTGTGCACTAGGGCAGATGATTTATAGCCAAGTTTGATTGAATTGCATCCACATCTCTCACTCCCACTTTTCTACCACCACCCCTCCACCCTCTTTGTGTTATTCCAATATCACAAAACTCTCGTAGATATTTAACGCAACTACCACAACATCACGTCCAATTCGTTGAATTTTTTTTGTTGTATTTATTTATTTATTTCAATTTTTCAACTATATCGGTCGTGTTTTTTTTTCCTGTATTCATTTTATATCTACACTGAATAAATTATACAATTAAATAATAAACAAATTTATATCACAATTTATTTTTATGTAGAAAAATAAATTGATAAAAGATATGAAACAATTTTATTGTTGAAATGTTTGTTAATATTTCTGAATGAATTAAATTTAATTTGACGTATGGGATTATTGTGAATGTGGTTGGCTTCCTTTTCAATGTATTGACAAAGTGAATGTGAAGCCCAATCAGTAGTTTGTATCAGTAGATAAAAAGGGAAGTCAGACAGAAGCAGAGATTTCATGTAAACATTTTTGTTTGTTTATATCCAAAGAGAAACAGATCAATATCTCTCTACTTATAGTCTTTATCTCTCTTTTCTCTAGTTCATTATCATTATCATTCTCGTTTTTCCTCCTCTATCAAGAATTCGAGTTTGCTAGTGAGCATTTTTTGCGTTCATACTCAGCAGAATGAAAGGCGTGTCCGATGGAGTGTACTAATCACCTATTAATCCCAACGTTTTTCCCCTCATACCATTAACTACACATACTATATCGTCTACATCTTCTTGTAGAATGATCGTAGCCTATCAAAATATAAATGTTTTTTGTTCGTTACATTCTCACGAACATTTTAAGCCCCTGCATTAATATCCAGCACCAACACATCAATAAATACGAAGGGATTAATGAAAATATTTAATTTTCACAAATTCAACTTACTCCAAAACTTTCTATTTTTCCATCAGCCATAACTTCTGCTAGGAATTTTTTACACCATAAGTCATAATATCCATTCTATTCGTCTAATTCTCCTCTACAATTTCATATGTATATATCCTTATCTACAAAGTCTCGTACAGAAGTTACAAGTCTTAAAAGTGAAAAATTGGCCAAAAATAGCAAAAATAAGCAATGAATTGTCATCCCTTCAACTCTTTCCACCCTTGTACCATAGGGTTCCACTTATTCTCAACACGGTAAGTAAACACTAAACCCAAGAACATAATAAAATAGTTTGTATCTCTACTAAACATATCGGATATTCTCGAAATTTCGTTCCACATTGATGCAGTCAACTGATTATCAAACTCCTAAGCCAAACTGACTTGAATATCGTACGAAAACACACATGGGAGTATAAGCCACTGGGCCTAATACATAATTAATTACGGACCAAGACGTCAATTAATAAGAATGTGTACGGAGGTCCACAAAACCTATACATATATACATTCCTTCATATATAAGGCATATTCACGTTGGTTCAAGTTGGCTGCTAAGGGGTTTTCATAGAGAAAAGGTGCTTCGAGTATGTGTTAATGTTTAACCAGTCTCCATTACCACAGTGAACGCAGCATGTGCCTTTCCATAACATATAAACCCACACATACAGACACACACACAAAACCACAACCGTCCACATATTCTTATTACTATTCAAGTGAATTTCCATCAAGAAAATTCCTTGATAAACATTAAACAAATCCTAATTTTGTTTTATCATTGAAGAATTTCTTTGGTTTTTTTTGATTAATTTTTGGATTGGTAAAATTTTCTTTCAATTGCATCAACGACATATTTGAAAATTCTTTTAGGAAGTCAAGTAAAAAATGAGGAAAAAGACAGAGTAGATAAAGTAAAAGCGTAGGCTATTGAGAATCTCCAAGAAGGCACTACCAAAACCACTAAATAATTCATAACGTTGAGTAATACGTCTTATGGACGAAAGCACCCAGTTCCTCCAACCATGATAAACACAAGCAGAATATATACTATACTATATTGTGTACATAAATATACTCATCCACATATATACGCATCAAGTAATATTACACACTCACACATGAGTTTAAGCTTATTCGATCTACGACGGTAGATAGAGATCCCCTAATGGCAGTCTATCACATTAGCTGGTAAGATGGCTCGTGTGCTCATGTCTAGTGAATAACTAGATTTGCCAAACATGTAGGCCAACTTTGAGACAGTCCATATTGAGCTTTAGATGTAATTTAATTTAATTATATTCACTACATCATTGAATTGCATGAATTATTAATTGTGTTTATTTATAATTTACATTGAATTGATTGAATTGAGCTTTTATTGAATGAATGGAAAATAATTGTCTGTAAGCTTTGTGAATTTATTGAATTTTTTTTGAAGAGTAAAAGTGGAAAGTTTTGGTGGGATTGGAAATATGAAAAGCTCAAAATGTGATTTTGATATTTGTGATGATTTTCGCCTTTGAGGGTTGGAATTTATTGGTGGTGGTGGTGGTGGTAATTGGTTTATGTGAAAGGCAAAGGTGTTGTGAATTTTGTACACCTGTAGGGGTGAAGGTGTGGAAGGGGATGAAAATAGAGAATAATTATTTGAAGCTTTTTACTTTTTCTCTTTGGTTGACTTGTTTGGGTGATGAAATTTTTTCAAATTGGATAAGTTGCTTTGATGTAATTGAAATTGAAGGGGATGTTGAGTGAGAGGAATTTTTGCATACGTTAAGAGGGTGGTGGGATGAGGACTTTTTTTTTCAGGGGTGATTTATCAGGGGGGATGTGATTTGGATTTAATTTTATGAAGGGAGTTGATTTGAGGTGAGTTTGACAGGTGCAGTGAAATTATTGTTGAATATTTGACTCAAGGGATGATTTGGGGATGAAAATGATTCTTTCACAATAAAGAAAAATAAAATTCCTCAATATTATTTATCACCTTACAAACCACTACCCTAAAATAAATTTTAATTTTACATAGGGATGAAGAGTACCAATAGATAATTTAAAATCTCTCCCTAGCGCATTTATTTCCTCGTCGTTTTTTTCTCCATGAATTAATCCGGATTAATTTTTAATTTCTCTTTTTCTCCATATGATTTATCCGCGTTTGATACAAAAAAAAAATCCAGTGTTATGTTGAGTGTGTAAGGATTATCATCGGTGGCCCCGGAGGAGTTTTCAGGAGGTTAGCAGTCGCCATGCTACAGAACAGGACACACGAGACGCCGTGGTGGATTCTCCCGCGTGTAGGGGTTGCCATGGTGATTTGATAGGGAGGGTAAATTTTCGTCCTCTCCCTCTCCCTACGCTTTTTCTCTCTCCCTGTCTCAACAAGGGATGATAATGCGTGTCTGCCTTGCTACCAATGTTGTGCTACCACCATGGAGATATCAGAAAGCCTGGCAATAAAGCAAGCGTGCAAGCTCCGCCAACAATCATATATATATATAAAAGAATAAATATTGTGTGAATGTGTATTATGTTTGTACATTTTGATATCCGATCAGGCTATCAACAATTAATAAAAAATTAAGGGCACAAAATATTTTATTTATATTGAACAGAAAAAATTTTCTTTCATTCTTCATTGACTATTTATTTATATTTTTCAAAATTCTGTCACGTCGATACGGTTTGTTGTAAGTATACATATATATATATCAAATTGTAGAGCAGAATCTAACGAACAAAAAACATTTTTATTCCAATAGTCTACGATTTTTTCTTGAAGAGTTATGATCATTAGAACGCGAATGGAAAAAAAATGGTGAAATGAAATTATTAGCAATAATTCCAATAATCTTTTTTTTTTTCAAAGCCCTTTCACGCCAATACCCTACGTCGCAGATACATATATATATATATGAAATTGTAGAGCAGAATGTAAAGAACAAAATTCATTTTTATTTGAATAGTCTACGATAATTCTATAAAGAGTTATGATCATTTGAATGTAGATGAAAATTTTCTCAGTTTGACCGGAAGCTCTTGCAAAGCTTCCAACTCATCTCACCTGTTTCTGTACATATATATTCACACTTGTGAATGTATATATACATAGCAGGACGTATGTATACATGAGTGCCTTGTCGAGCACGTACGGGGGTCGTAACGGCTCGACGGAGTTCGTCAGTGCGTCTGTATATATATACCAGTCCCAAAGGTGTCGTTACAATTAGACATCGCTGCCAACTGCCGCGGCCTCAACCGCTAAATAACTTACCGGTGCTGACAACTCAACCGCATGCCCGTTACCTCCCATTTCATGCCCTCTACCTCATCCTTGTACTTCATAATATAAAGCACAAACAATTTCAGTATGACATTTTACCAATTTTTTTTTTCTTGACCATTCAAATTTCATTTATTTATTTATTTTCTCTTCTTAAATTCCATTTTCGATTCTACATCCCATTCGCTATTGTTTATAAATTTATTTTATAGTTTAATTGTTTAAGAAGTGTCAAAATTCAATTGAAATTAATTTTCTCTTTTAACTTTGAATTTATTTCAGTAGTAATAGCAAAAATTGAGTCAGCCAATTTTATTTTCATCTATAAAAATTTCTTTTTTCATCAATTAATTTTTTTTTTCAACCTATTTTACGATAATACCTAAAGTCTCACCATCACTAATACATTCACACACATTGACAAATATGTGGCGCGTGCGCGTCAAGTGTTTTAGAAGTTGAATGCCAAAGAATGGATGGAGAGAAAGGTGACGAGCACAAACAACGATAGAGCGATGGTGCTCAATGAGTAAAAGACGAAGAAAAATTGTGTGAAAGAGAAGGAATAAAGACTCTTTGGTCACGAAGACGATGGTGGCGACTATGGGGAGATGGAGGAGGGGGAGGAAACGCGAGGCAGGGAGGGAGTTGGTACAGTTGTCCCTGGAGTATCGACTCGCCCCACGGGACATAGCAGTCGATAGTCCCGTGAGGATTTTTCATCTCACTTCGACTCGTTGTGTCTTCTGTTTCAAATTTCTCTGCGTTACCTTTTCACTCCCTTCGCCGCCATTCCTTTGTCCTTCACCATCACGCTCTGTTTGATTTTATTATTATTTTTTTTTTCGCCTCTTCTTCTTTTCTTTTTTTTTGTTTTGTTTTGTTTCAGACACTCTCAAGCAAGATTGCATGAAATTATGTACACATTTTGTTGGTGTAGATGATGGAGAAAAGGTTGTGGTGGTGGATAATTGAAGGGTATTTTTTTTTGTGGGGGTTGTGGAATTTTTATTGGAGTATTTTGATTATGGAATTTTATTTCTTTTGGATGAACAAGATATATTTGGTTTGAAGTGAAATATTTTGAGAATGATTGAAAATAGGGGAAAATATGAAGGGATGTTTTTTGTAGAGGATAAAATTTACTTTAAAATGGTTTTTGAAAGAATTTTGGGGGATAGTTGGTTTGAGTGTGAGAATTTTTTGAATTTTCAACTGACGATAGATGGAATTGTGAATAAAATTGACGACGATAAATGAAAATTTACTGATAAACAATTTATATAAATTAAATAACAAAAGGATAAAAATGATATGAGAAATATTTTTGAGTGTCACTGTATTCATGTTTATTTATTTTTCGTTGCGAGCCTTTTTTTTTATTTCATCAATTTCAAGGGATGAAAATTATTCTACGCAACTTATACAGACCTCTACATTTTTTTCCTGTTCACATTTTTTTCTTTTCTTTTTTGCTGACACCATTTTTCCAACAACGCAAACATATCTAAGGTTATGTGTGTTCTATCCCTGTTTTTCTTTAGCTCACGAGCACTATGTGTGGAGGAGTAAAAAAAATGTGTAAGGGCAAGAAAAAAGAGGAAAATGAAAGTGAATCTTGGAAAAACGTTATTCGGTACACGCGCGCGGTTGAAACTTCCACCAACCATCGTGGCGCGACGTTTTAAATAATTGAAGAGTCGCGTCTTTATACACTGGTAGAAAAAAAAAAAAAAAAAGAAGAAGAGAGGGAGAAAAGAAGAAGAAAAATGTGAAAAGCTCCAAAATTTTAATGTTTGTTATCAATCGTAACTCCTTAACCGTTACAGATATTAAAAAAACCTTCGATACATAAAATATTCTTCATAAAAAGCTCAAAATTTTCGTTTTTGAAATTTGAAAATACCTCAATTACTTCATGAGATAATTAATTTTTAACCAAACAATCCAAAAATCACTGTAAAACATAACTTTCCAACATTTTCACACAATTTTTAATATTTTCCACCAACATTTTCCCAATTTCCCATATTTTTTCCTTCATTTTTTTTTTTACAATAGATAAAGTATCGTCCAGCTTGGGTCCAACCAGTCTTTTACCCTCTGGCACAACTCTCATGAGACTTCCATTTTGACTCTCGGGATTAGGCGTGACTCCGCCCACAGCAAAAGTTTTGTCATTGCCAAGACTAAAAATACATGTATACATATATCTATACACAAAAAAAATACATGTACACATATATATATATATATATAAAGTTGTGAACTGAGCCCCTACAGTTGTCCACGAACGTCTCATGCTTCGCACACGATGGCCACGAGCGAAAGCCACGAGATATTGATGACTTCTTTCTTCTCTTAGCGAGAGGGGTTGCGTGCACCCTTGCAAGAGGAAAAAAAAAATTGTCGGCCACTAACATATATATATATATATGAACAACCCCCTTTAACATCCCTCCATACACCGAACGACAAAGAAATCTCCATCATGGCGAATGGGTGAAGTTGGGAAAATCGGGACAATAATTAAATTGAACCTGTTGGATTTTTACGGTGAAAGAATAGATTTTTTTGGGTTGTATTAAGGGTGAGAGGGTGGTTTTGATGAATTGTGAAATTCATTGAAAGAAAAATTAAGAATAACTCAAAAATTATTTCCATTAAAAATATTTTTGATCTATTAAATTTATTTTTTAAATTACTGGCCCAATTTATTCAACTCACCCTTAACAAATTACATTTTAACATCCCTCTATTTTCATATTCATATCACACTGTAATAAAGCTGACAAAATTCCTCGTCAATTTCAACACGTCTTGATAATACTTCAAGCTCCATTTTAATCTCAACCAAAGGAAAATTGACCCAATATTTCTACCCCTATAACAATTCCTTCTCTTTTGTTCCAAATAATTCAACCCCAATATCCACCAGCTCAAGAACGTAAGAAGGAAACAAAAAAGAACCCTCCCCGCCAACATTCTCTCCCAAAACAAATTTTCCAAAGGTACTGAAGGGTTTTTTATTCAAAAGTATAAGAAAAAAAAATGAAATGAAAGGAATGAAGGGACGTTTTGGTCGGACAACGACATCATAAGTTAAGAGAGTGGTTTACGTGAAGATATGGGTGGAATAGAGAAGGGGATGAAGGAGAAAGATGTAGGAGGGAAGTGAGGACGATGGAGGGTGGTAAAAAGGGGGTTTCTAGAAACGATGGGTTTGGGGTGGCGAAACTCCCTAGAGGCAGCGCAGGCTAAATATATCCACCCACCCCGACAACCCTCGAGGGGGAATGTCAAGACAACATGGCCGACGCCCGTCATCCCCGACATATATATATATTTATATGCGTGTGTGTGTGTGTACCAATTCATAGTGTGTATGTAGTGGTTGGGATGTTCAACCCCATTGAAGAAGGTGGAGAAAAAAAAAAAATTTTTTTTCGAGCAATCGATACGACTTTATTGTTTTTGTTAATTTTCAAATTTACATAATGTTTATAAATATATTTATAACACTTGTACAATAGCACAAATAATTTTCAATTACAAAAATCACAAAAATGAACATTAAAAACATAAACAATTATCGTAACACAACGCAAAAAATTGAAATAATATAAATTAAATTTTAAATAAAAATGAATAACAACAGTAAAAATATATAAAACAAAAAAAAACAAAATAGACAAAAAATGTGAACGCAAAAAAAAGAAGAAAAAGGGTGCGTTAGTACTCAATAGCTTTTTCCCTCTTCTCATACGAAAAAATTCACAGGAATGGATATCGCTCTATGTTCGATAGCTGTATAGATATAAACCCACCCCCTAACCCTCTAACTTCTCTCGTCGTATCTCCACCTTTCTATTTCCACGTGACTATTCGTGAGGGATAAAAAAAATACCCCTCCTGGTATAGCGTATAAGGGTGTCTATCGGTAGAAGCGCCCGTTTGCCGTACATTTATTGCCACCATACTATGGACCCTCTCACCGCGCGCTTTTTTCCCCAGGTTACGACGTTATATTTGATATTGGATAGACTCTACTGTATATAGGTATCATTGATGTCGTAAAACCTCCCATAAATAATATTAAATAAATGTAATACGTTTATATAAAATATCGCTTAGCAAAAAAGGAACAGCAAAAAAGCTCAATACACCATAAAATTATCTATAAAAATATTTAACTTTATATTTGTAATTGTTAATAATTCATTTAATTTATAAATTTTAATTTCAAGTACAGCAATGATATAAACAGATGATGGGAGGTGGTATGAGTGTGTCTGTGTGAATAAAAACACTTGAATAGTATAAAGGAGTTTACTGTGTATGTGACTGGACACTTGGAAATACCCCAACGACACCCTGACTTATTTACAGGCAACCGTAAAATCGCTACGGTTAATTGAATGTTCAAGTGAAAGAATCATTTGACATCGATCACTAAATAAAAAGACAGAAAAATAGATTGAGGGATGAAAGAAGGAGAAAAAAAAAATTAATGAATGAATAAATGAAGAAGAAAAATAGAACAAATTGAAATTGTCAGTTATTGTGTCAACTAAATGTGTTATTAATAGTTAATAAATAATTATTGTGATATAAATATGGAATTAATTGTAAAATTGAAAAGACAAATAAAGACTTTGTTGTCTGTTAAGTTATTTATCAATAGTTAATAAATCAATAATTGTTGTTAATTTATTTATATAAACTGTAGTGAATTA